>JZKD02S1643807.1:36338-52643 GCA_000966675.3 Picea glauca
GTGTTCTAAGGTATGTTATTTTCAAGTCATCTTACCATTTTTGCTATAAATTGTTTTCTAGAACGATTCAGATGGTGAAATCGCTATGGTATTGAGAAGACATATCAAGGTACCTCTGGTAAAAAGTTCCGATCTTGATTCGCTATAATTATGGAGATACACTCTGTGGAATATAGGGTTTGTGACCAGTCCTTAAACTAGTCAAAAAACAAGTGTTCTGGGTAAAACAGTCATAACTTTCTCATATAGACTCCAAATTCCATGGGACCACTTCCATTGGAAATAGTACGGACTGTAGTCTCTTGTGTGTGATTTTCAGAATCAGATGTTAAATATTGAGCGCGGGGCATGCTGTACAAGTTGGGTCTTCTGAACAAACCATAATTGAATAAAGTTTTATTATCTCTCATATATTCTTTAAATTGTACTTGATACTGATTCACCCCCCTCTCAGTATCAACACTGGTTTCTAAGTCTGATTCCTGAACAATGTGTTGAATTCGATAGGAATAGACTCGACGAGGGAGGGCCTTGCTGTATCCCCCATCACTGACACGAAACGAACATAGAGATGTCATTGGTAGATCAAATAGACATGCAATGACACGGGTTTTGATGAAAGATATTTGGGATGTCTGACTCTAGAGATGGATACTTCCCTTTAACACTGAGGCACAACAACAAAACATGACATGAACCGAAACTATGTAGTGGACACTGTGACTTGTGTCAGGTGACCCAAAGGAGTGAAAGGAATCTCAACGATTGGCTTAGTGCAGAGGTTCAACAGATTATGATGCGTGCAAATGACAAAGTGTCGTGTTCAAGGGCGACTCTAAGAATTGTTGGATAATGTTCTCAAGAGACTTCTTGGCTTGCTCCTTTCAATTTTTCCCCCATCCAGATAGATGAGTACCTCTTTTTGATTTAATGAGCTCGAGGAGGATAACACATGCTCCATATAACTCACCTTCGATAAGTTCCTCTTCCTTTATTTAACAAACTGGAAGAAGTAATGGATCTGCCCCATATGGGCCTGTCGATGTGTGCTTTAACGAGTCCAAAGACAGAAAACTCGAAGGTTTTTCGGGATTATAGAGTTTGGAAAAACACTTAAAAGAGAAATCTCTTATTTCCTTTTTCGTACAGTAGTCTAACGAGACCGAAAAAGAGATAAACTATCGCTTGAAAGACACCCTTTTTGACCTTTTAATGAGTGTGAAATGAAGCAAGGTCACTCGACAATCTTTTCATATTTAGAGAGTCTGAAAAGGGTTTAAAGGAGACTCCTGGGGGGTTCCTTTTTCGTGTGTTCATGTATCCGTACGGGTCTAAAAAAGAGATAAAAGTTTACCCGGTTGCATTCTCATATTTTCGAGCTCGAGAACAAACTAAGACTATGCTCATAAGTGCGACAAGGTAAATAATCCATCAGAACTGCCAGGAAACCTGCGATGCCAAAACTACAAACCAGGGGTTTAGTGAAGCCATTATATCGTTAGAGAAACCCATAAATGACAATACCTTATAAAAAATGGAGATTTATAAATAACAATACAATGAAAACTCCATTTACCATTTCATTTTGCACAAGGATTTTGGAGTAGTGGAAATTCTCATTTTGAGGTGGATCTTATTTTGTTCGCTACCGGAGCTATGGTTCATCGTTTTACTTGCCGTTTGGACCAAGTAGATGTCCATATCTTCTTATTTCAAATGCATGGTTTAACATTCATTTTAATATCATTATTTAATTTAAAATATGAAGCCCTAAATTGCCCAAAAAGATCAAAATCGACCTCTTTTAAAAATGGTGGAAAAAGGGGATTATTTTTGCAAAAACGTTTTAGAGGAGGATGGCCAAGATGCCAACACCCCAATGGCTCATTGGATGGGTCGTTTTTGGCAAAGAACCCATGAAAAATCCTTCCATACGCCCACGCAGCCACAAAGAAGTCGTTTTGATTTTTTTAAACGTTTTTATTGTTATATGATGAATGTTAAATGGCTAGGTAAGGGTGTGGTGATTGGAAAAGAGGGTGTTGTAATTTTAAATGATGTGGGCATTTAGATTTCATGTTTTAAATCTCTTTTAAAAATTGTCGAAATTGCCAAAACGTTGAAATAATGAATTTCTTTATTTTTTGTTTTGTAGGTGATTTCGGCGACCATTATTGAGTGGAAAGAAAGAGAACATGAGATGGATGACTTAGCTGCCTTGTGGAGTCCTCGCACACGGGCCACATTGTGAGCTTGTGGCTTACTAAAGTTCTTCAAATTTTAAAAAATGAAGAAAGAAATTCTATTGCTTGAGCATATGATCGGCCTATGGGATGTTGCAGAGCAAGGATTCCGGATTGGCACCCAGCTTTTAACCATTGAGTTAGAAGACGCGTATTTTCTGACTGGCCTCTCGAAAAGAGGGGTTCCCGTATCTTTCTTCAGGAAGAGGGCACTACCTGAGCAAGTGGACGTGTATCTGGCATGCCACTGTATCCCAGGAGCAAGGCTGGTAGGGGGAAGAATCCCTATCAAGGATATTCGAGAGCTACCCCTCCAGTCTATACTATTTTCAATCACGATCGTGATGGGCAGGACTAGTGCGCATATGGCATCAAGATTGCAGGTGGCTTATGGTGTTCAGTGTTTGGAACCAACACTGTTCAACTGGAGTGCAGGGTTCCTTCAAAATGTGAAGGAACAAGTTTCACGGTGCAGGACGGGACAGAAGCAGTTTGGTTATGGCTCATTTCTGGTCTCATTTTTTCTAGAGCGCATCCCTCACATGCAGCCTCAGATAGCACTGGTGGTGCGACCAGTGGACGAACCGAGGATGGAGAGGTGGACTATTCTGTATCTGAGTCTAGTAGCGGAATCAGAGTTCCGTTTCACTGGCGATTTCTTTGCCTGGATGAGACGGTAGTATCTTTAGATAGAGGACTTCCCGTATGCTGAGGTAGATTTCCGCGGGAGCATGGATTTGATTTTACCCGTGGGGGAAGACTGGGATGTGTCAGGTAAGAGACTGAGCCATACCTTGTCTAGTTTTTGTTTTTGTTTTTCTTTTTGAGTTTTTGATGTATATATATATATTTTGGGTACGTAGAAGAGTTTTTTAATAGATGTATTGTTTTCAACATGCAGACAAGAGAGCAGTGTGCCCGACCGATATGTCGATACCAGGATGTCGTGGGGGCGTTCTGATTCCAGCAGATCTAGTAGTACCAGTGATAGGTGTCCGGGAGGTTGAAAGAAAACTCCAAGGCCTCACGATGGGCATTCCTCCTTTACGGAGGGGAGAAGTGCCTTTACATCTACAGAGGCACACTGTGGGAGTACCATAGAATATCAATTCTCTACTGAGGCATGTAGTGTGCATGGTGATGTGTTACTCGTAGCACAATGTAGTGCGGGGAGATTAAAATCTCTCTGGTGATATTTTTTTGTATGCCTTGTCAGGCGTTGTTGTAAGGGTTTAGAGACCTGACATTTTGCTCTTTTACATACTTTTTGATGTGATCCAAACATTTCAGTCACGCCAGATATATATATATATATATATATATATATATAGATATAGATATAGATATAGATATAGATATAGATATACAGGTTTTTGAGTTTTTACAGTGCCAAATGATTTGTACATGATGATGTATGTGATGTGTTTTAATTTACATGTAATGTACAAATTTGCTTTCCTTAAATCTTATATGTGGGCGAGATACCTATCCATGATGTAATTAGCTAACGAATCTGAAACATTGTTAAGTTCTCTTGGAATGTGTCTATATTCGATGTAATCAAACATTCGTTCAAGACGACGAACTTGTAGGTGGAGACGTAGAAGGATAGGACTACGGATAGCGTAGATATGGTTGAGTTGATAGACCACGAGTTGGAAGTATAAGTAAACAATGATACGAGAGATGCCTAGGGAGGAGGCTTGGGTCAATAGTTCGATGACAACATGATATTCTACCATGTTGTTGGTTGCTGGTCCTAAGAAGATACCTCCTGAACTCACCACCTCGTCAAATTGGTAAATAAAACATGTTGTCGAAGCAATGTTATGGTTATGTCGACTAACGCCATCCACAAACCCAAAAAATATAGGAAAAGAAGAAGTCATATGCATATGAAAACACAAGCACATCCATGAGTGACAATGGTAAAGACTCATCATGCGAAAGAAATAAACACACCAAACTAAAATACAATAATGTACAAAGTATAGATGCTAGGTGATCTAGGCATAATACTTTTTAAGGTAAATCCCATTTCGAGGCTCTCCTAGGGAAATTCCATCATGATCTACTAATTCATAGGCACCTTTGTGTAGCACACGCTTCACGATGTAAGGATCGTGCCACAAAGGTTCTATCTTTCCTGCCCCCAATTTATCGTGAGCTTGGTCATAGACGAGGACTAAGTCTCCTTCCGCAAAAGTCCGAGGGTGGACGGATTTGTCGTATTGACTCTTAAATTGTTTTTTGATGTGCCTCATTAGTGAGAGAAGCATCACGACGTGTTTCATCCAACTTGGATAGATACAATAATCGTTCTTCTTTAGCAGAAGTATGGGGCAAGAGTTCTACTTTCAATTTGAGTGATGGAATCTCACACTCGATTGGTAGAACGGCTTCAATGCCATATACCAACTGGAAAGGAGTAAATCCAGTTGAGGTTTTCACAGAAGTGTGATAGGCCCAGAGAGCGGAGAAAATTTGTAAATGCCACGATATCTTTTTTTCCCCTACCATGCATTGGATCATGGTTTTTAGGACTTTGTTGATGGCCTCAACTTGTCCATTGGCTTGAGGGTAGTAGGGGGATGATTTTTCATGGAGAAAACCCAATTTGACATGCAATTCACTCATCATCTAGTTTTTGAAGTGTGCACCATGATCAGTGACAATGGCATGTCGTACACCAAAATGAGTTATGATATGGTTGAAAAGAAACAGAGTTGTAGTACGACCATCGTTCAGGAAGGTAGGCATAGCCTCAGCCCATTTGGTGAAGTAGTCGATGACAATGGTTATATAACCGTGCCCCCCGACTGAGGTAGGCTTACACTACATGAAATCGATACCCCACTTAGCAAAGGGATGATGGCGATAATGGGGTGCAGCGCAGTAGGGTGGGTGCGTGCCTTCCTATGAAAGACTTGGCAGGGTGGGCATTTTTTGACTGCCTCGATGCAATCTTTGAAAATCGAGGGCCAAAAGTAGTTGGGACGTAGGATTTTTTGGGTTGTGGCCATCCCAGAAAGGTGACCACCACAGGTGCCAATGTGACAATTGTTCAAAATGCGTTCAGCCTCCTCATGAATCAAACATCACCGAAGGATGGTGTCAATACCATGGTGATACAAGGTGTCACCGATGATGAGATAACAGCAAGAGTGGTGACGAATGCATCGACGCTCTTCATGAGAAATGTTGGGCTGAAAATGTTGGGTTTGAAGGTAGAGGAGAATGTCTTTGTACCAAGGATCGGAGGTGCTGATGAGGAAGAGAGATTCATCAGGGAGAGAATCTCTAGGTTCAATGTTTTCATCGGCACGAGGGAGAGCACAAATAAGCTCTGCAAACACCAGGGATTTTTTGGCTTTGGCCTTTGTAAACTCAAGATTGAATTCTTGAAGAATAACGATCCATTTAGAATATTTTCCCCCAAGTACTTGATGTGTCAAGATGTGGTACATGGGGTTGGAGTCTGTGATTACCATGGTGGTGCGTAATAAGATGTAATGGAAAAATCTCTCGACAGCGATGACGGCTGCCAGATCCAGTTTCTCGACATGTGAATATCGGAGTTCGGGTCCAGATAGACTCTTGCTCAGATAATAAATCACATGTTCTTCATCGTTGGGGTCCTCCTGAACTAACACCATCGCAATAGTGGAAGTGGAGGCGGCCAAGTAAAGGATATAGTCCTTTGTATACTCCGGAGGGTGTAACAAGGGAGCGTGGGTCAAAGCGTGCTTGAGAGCATTGAATGACCATTGGGCAGTGTCATCCCAGATGAAAGGGGTGTTTTTTTACAGTAACCGCGTGAATCCTTTAGTTATCTCAGTGTAGTTGCATATGAAACGGCGAAGGAAGTTTGCTTTGCCTTGCAAACATTGGAGTTGGGTTAAGTTGGTAGGTGGGGGCAAGGCTAGAATGGCCTTGATATTTAAGGGATCCACTCTGATCCCATCTTTGGAGACAATGAAACCGAGGAGTCACCCAAATTCGACAGTGAAAATGCACTTGTGTGGGTTCAAGTGAATATGGTAGAACCGACATCGAAGAAAAATCGCCCACAAGTGATCAATGTGATCAGATTGGTTGGATGAGTGGGTGGGTAAATCGTCGAGGTAAGGCTCTGCGATATGCTTGATATCGTGGAACACGTACAACATGGCCCGCTGGAAAGTAGCACCAGCATTTTTGAGGCCAAATGGTAACTTTCGATAGGCAAAAGTCCCCCATGGGCAGATAAAGGTTGTCTTATGTTGATCAGCAGGTAAGATTTCAATCTGGTTGTACCCAGAAAATCCATCCATGAAAGAGAAGATTATGCTCCCTGCGCAATTATCGATGATTTGGTCGATGAAGGGCATAGGGTAGTTGTCCTTGGGACAAGCTTTGTTGAGATATCGAGAGTCAATGAAAACACGGATGGTCCCTTGTTTTTTGGCAACCGGAACAAGGTTGGAGACCCATTCTGTCAAAGGGATGGGGTAGATAAAGCCAAATTTTAGAAGTTTTTCAACTTCTGCATTTATGGCTACGATTTTCTTGGGATGAACTGGGCGAAGATTTTGTCGAACAGGTTTCGCGTCAGGGTAAGTTTTGATTTCGTGCACGACGATTGAAGGGTTGATCCCTGGCATTTCCTCGTATCTCCATGCGAAGACATCGCGGAATTCTTTAAACAAAGCAGTGTAAGAGGCCACTTCCTCGAGTGTGCAATTAGCACCAAGGTTAATGTTTTCCATGACACCTTCTTTGATCGAAATATCAATAACGATCGTAGTAGAGATGTTACCCATATTCCCTCAGAGAGAGTATCTTGTGTGAGGATAGGAGATTGTAGATCATCGGTAACATTGGGAGGGAAGATAGAGCGTATGTCTTGGTGAATTTCTTCCAAAGGTGGAAGAAAATATGATCGATGATGGTTATCATCCAAAGGCAGATCGTCAATGCTAAGAATTTCCATAATAGATTTGTCAGAAGGAAAAATTTGCAAAATGTAATCAACGGTGGACGACAGGGAATCCAACCATGAGGGCACCGAGTAGGCATCAGGTGCCAATAAATGTGAATTGTTTGAAGAGGGAGATGCAGATTGAATAGTTATGTATGTGTCCTCAGCTGGGCTAAGTGTCATAGTGTCACCGAGCACATCAAATTCCAGAGGACTAGGTACAATCCAAGGATCAGATGATTCCAAGGATTGATAAGGCATAGTCGAGATCATATTGACGACGGCAATATGATGCGCGGTAGGTGGAAGTGGTGTAGGGAAAGTACCCATAAGGATAGAATCTTTCAATAAGCCAACACCAACGCTTTCATACGTAATTGGGTGGTCTCCCAAAAAAGGAATGTTGTTGGTGGAAGGGATGCGAGCGTCGGGTGTATAGAAATCATGTTGATCAATGGTGACAATTTTACCTTGATGGGGGAATTGTACACATCGAAACACCGACGAGGTGACGACAGTCATAGCGTAGAACCAACTTCTTCCGAGTAGTAGGTTGTAATCGATGGGAGCATCAACCACCTCGACATCAACGGTAACGGTTTTGTCGCCCAACTGAACAGCTAAGGATTGTAATAATTTGTGAGGATGAAAACCTCATCCATCGAAAGTGCGTAACATCGTAGAGGATTTATTAAGGGCGAGCAATTTTAAGCCTTTCCAACAAGATAAGGACATGACACACGTAGAGGCTCCCTCATCTAAGATAGTTCGGTGGATTTGTTGATTGTGAACAACAACATCAATTTGAAAAGCTAACTAGTGGGAGAGTCGTGGTTGATGATCATCCAGATTAAACGTGAGGTTGTTTGACGACTCAGGATCAAAAGCATCGATAAAAACTAAGAGCGTTCTACGTTGGCTGGGACAGTGTTGTAGAACTTCCAAGGCAGACATAACACATGCGGCTTGGGCCAAATCTTCTACAATGTTGTAATTTTGGGCAGCCCATGAATTAGGATTCAAGGTAGAATTCCAGATGGTGCTCTTAGGAGGGCGTAATATGGAGTCAAATGAAGGGTTCTCAATCTGAAGTGTCCTGGATGGAGGGCTAACAGACAGAGGATTAACAGAGGATGGTAACGGGTCTAATGAAGAACCGTTAGAAGTCTTCGACTTATCAGGTTTAACTGGTGTTTCATATGTTGCAGAGCGAGTGGTTAGATTAACCCCATTAAACATGTAAATGTGGGTGCTTTTCGAGGCCTCATCATGGGATTGGTTGGAACTGCCCCCTGCAGTGGAGGTTTGAGCAACCAAAGATTGTTGTTGTGGAAAAGGCTGAGTAAGCACAGCGGGTTGTGAATTTCCTTTGAAAATTTTGGCCACTTCATCGCGATGTGGGTAGTCTCAAGTGTAGTGATCGTCTACAAATGAGACATGGGAATTTTGGTTTTCGTTGTGGTTGTTTTCCGGCAGTAAGGGTTTGCGGTTGATTTTTTGGTTGTTCATTGTTATTGTTTTTCTTTGGTTTATTTCTTCCTTTATTATTTCCCCCAGGTTGTTGTGAAGGGGTTGATTGGACCGCATTCACCTCAGAGACCTGATTTTGAGGGGGGGTAGAAGAGGGTGCAGTCATGCTGGGAGCAGTCGTCAAAGTGGGCCGCTGAATCGTTCCAGTCGACTAGGTGGTAGATTGGGTTTTGACGGAACCAATAACTCCATCCATGTGGGAAGCAGACGATGGTTTGGATGGATCGTTAGTGGCATGGGTAGCATTCAGTATCAACTCGTACAGAGTACCGGATTGTGAAAAGAGTAAGTCTAAGTACTGAGCTCGAGTAATGGCTTCCTCCTCGGTGACTACACCACCCATGGAAGCATCACAAGCAATCTAGGGTAACAATGATTTAGTGAACCATTCCACTAACAATTGGTCAGGAATGACCGCTTTGATTAGCCTTCAACGTCATCTCCATTCATGAATATAATCGGAGATATGTACGAATGTTGTCTGATGAAGGGAGGTTAATAGTTCAGTACCCGTCTCATATCGAATGGGTAGTTGGAAGTGTGTGAGGAAGGACATGGCGAGGGAGTTGAAATCATGAAAAGATGCGCATGGTAGTTCAATATACCATTTCGCCGCGGAACCCGTAAGCGTTCATTGGAAAAGATGCAAACGTATAGAATAGTCCATGAGGGAGTTGGATGAACACCACAAATGGAAATTCATCGCGTGGTTGTTTGGGTCTTCTCCAGACATTCCGTCAAATTTTGGGATATCAGAAGGAAGTTTAGCTGGAATAGTTGGCCAAACTGGAGAATGATAAATAGGATCATTTGTTAACTGAGACAAGTCCGGAAGGTCTAGGGTAGCCAGAAAAAGTAGTTGTCAGTTAACCTGTGGGTAATGCTGGTGTGGCATGGGGACACCAGTAGGGCCAATAACTGGGTTATGTGGATAATTATAACTAGTGGGCCCTCTTGTATGAGGTTGGTGTTGACCAGGGCACACAGGATTTGAGGTGTTTTGAGAAGCATGTGTGAGGGGAGGATAACCGGATGGGTTTTTTGGGTTGTAGGTTGGGTTCAGAATTTGTCCATAAGGAGGTTGTTGCAGAGTCTTAGAATTGTGTCCTGGCGAGAACTGTGGGTTTCCTGGAAAAGGGACGTTCCACGGATTGGGTGTGGCGGATGCATTTTGTCCATATGTTTGATGGTAGACTCCAGATTGAGGTTGCCCCTCAGCATGTGGGTGTCCCCCAAATGGAATTTTTCCTCCAGTGGGAGGATTCCCCCCAGCTTGAGGTAGAGTTCCTGGAATTTGAGAACCAGACGTAAATGACTGACCAGTGTCGCTGAGCGGATAAGGACCACCAAGACCCGTCCCTCTGGGTTGTTGGATAGGTATGGAATTTCCCGGCATAACTTGGGTAGTAGTGGGTTGGGTAGTAGTGGCAGTGGAAGTATTCAGTGCCATGTACCTAAAAGGGAGTGTAGGTCTTGGTGTTACAGGTGTGCCAATCGCAGCTTGGTTGACCGCCGCATTACCGGAGGGAATAGTCGGAATGTGAGGGACAATTGTAGAATGGGTGTCTGGAGGGGAAGATTAGACCTTGGGCCAGTGGACGATGTGTTCGGACCAATGGGTGGTGTGGCCGTAAAAATGGTGGTACCGGTAAAATGGTTTAGGGGTACGGTGTAGGAAATAGGTGCATCAACACCCATCCCTATTCCATAAAGATCTTGCACCATGCGCGGTGGAATTCGAACAATGTCCGCGGTCCAAAAAGGGTCATCGGCTAAAGGTTTTTGATGGGACCCAATCAGAATGTCAGAAGGATTGACGAGAACAAATTCACCAGCGGAATTCAATTGGAAGACACGTCGTTCATTTGAAAACTCTCTAAAGGAGTGGGAACTTCTTTCTGGGAAGTTGTAGTGTTTTGAAACTCACTCTGTTGAGGAGATTCTTCCATAGAATGAGGGGGTAAAGGGGTGTTTCCTTCCATATTTTCTGGAGGAAGTCCTTGTAGCCTCCACGAGCGGCGTGGAGGATCGATGTTGGCAAAAAAGAGTCAGCGAAAAATATCTATGGCCGACTAGTGAAAAGAAATAGCATATGCTAACAAAATCTAATAATCACAACCAAGCAAATAGGACCTTCTCTCGATGACCGTACTAGTTGGTGATGAAATCCAATGTCGCATGATCAAGTCAAGAAGGGGCGGGGATAGGGTGGAACAGTTACAATGGCGACCTACTTAACAGACTTACGCCTTGGTGCAAGCTTCCACACAGTAATTATGGATTTACCCTCCAAGGAGCCCGAGTAAGTTTGACCAATGTCTGCTCCAGGTACAGTGAGACTTCCCTTCACCATCACCTTGTGTAAGACCCTAAAGATTATGGCCACTAAGGTTACCAATTCCCAGTCAGCCCCTAGGCGAGAACAGTCGATAGTCTGATCTAAACATATGGGCAAGGTATCGAGCCTAAAATCAACTAAAAGGATTCCACACAGTAATTGTGGATTTACCTTTAAGCGATCCCCATAATATGATCTGACCACCGCAATCAGTTAAACCAGAGAGGGTTAGTCCCCGTAGGTCACCCGAATGCGACCTCGTGCGTAACCCCTGTGTAAGATGGGGATCCCAGGTAGACTTATACGATAATTGGATTTGACTCTCCCTAACTCAGGATGCTACTGTTTGTTTTGTAAACTTTGGAGAGTTATTCTCACAGCCTAATCCAAATTAGTAAGCCTAGTCTACTACTGGTGGAGGATCCTAGAAAAGAAAAAATTTCTAGATAATTTTTAATTAGCATTCATTCTATAGTTGTTCTTTACTCAAAAGGGGTGCATGGAAGTGAAACGAATGGAATTATGACTCAGTCCCAAAAATGCATCAAAGATGATAAGCATTCATTTCTTTTCGACGAACATCTATCTAAGGGAGAGAGAGAATTCTTTTCACTAACAAGCACTAATAAGGAATGTCCTTAGACAAATTTTCTTCAATCAAATCCTGATGTGATGCTAAAACTTTTGAGATGCCTTCTAACATGCGCAATCAATAATAAATATTCTTTTTATTGTTTGCATATGAATAATGATTAATTCAACAGAATGCTCATCTTGCTAATTATCTTTTGGACGAATGAAATCAAACCAACACAAGAAAGAATCATACAAACAATACACCCTCTTGTTGTGATTAAAACAAGAACCAAAAGAAAAGAAAAATTCAAAGAGGAATCAAACCAAGAACTTCACACCAAAATAAATGTTGAAGAACAATGATCTTAACCAAAACCAAATGAAAAGATATGTAGGCCTTTAATGACCTGCACTAGAGTTTTTCGTTCAGTCAAAGAGGAGAGAAGGACAATGCATGGGTTTCAAACTCCAAATGGTAGAAAAACTCAACAACAATGGTGAAGAAGGCTACAAAATCCAAACAGAAAGATGTTTGTTCTTCAAAAAGACAGATGTCAAAGCTGGAAAAGAAGAAGGATTGACTCACAAGGTAACCCAGCAAGAGAGACATAGAGGAAAAACCCTGAAAAAACAATTCTGGAAAGTTTATTGGCCAAAGGAGGGTTGGCGCTCTGTTGTCAAGGACAAGGAACATTATAGTGCTCTGTGTAAGGCACTCAGGGAGCGCTCGCACTCTATTAACATAGGGATAGGGGCACCAAGTTCAGAAAGCTCCTAAAAGTGTCAAAAAAAAATTCAAAAATTGTAATTCAATCTCGACAATTAGGCTGAGTGTGATGGGGTAGGGAGCCAATCAGCTCATGAAACCAATCAAAAGAGGAGTGAACCAGGTCTGAAACAATCAAGGGGTAGAACAAGGTCAATGAGGAGAAATCAAAACAAGGAGTTTTGATTCGAGGCTATCTCCCCAGTGAAGTCGCCAGTTTCTGTTGTAGGAAAATCTCCCTGCGGACAGGTAGATTTCCTCAAAGAGCTTGACCCTAACTCTAAGACAGAAAATGCTTAACATGGACACTGACTTCCTTTCAAATCTGTACAAACTAATACATGAGAAGGAAGGAGAATAGAGGTACCTTTTTATCGACGTTTGTCCCTGCACACTCCGAGTTGAGCTCCAATCTTTTGCTCCTTGACGAGTCCTGTAGACAAACAAGATACGACCACTTCCTACTCTATTGATATTAGATCAAAAATAGATCTATCTATCAACAATAATTTCGTGTAAAATCAGACACAAACTAGAAAGAAACAGGCCAAGCGTATCATATTAATGAGAATAACGACAGCAGTACTTACAATCGTAGATACGAATGTGACAGCTTCGTTAAGTCCCCTTCGTCTAACCCTTGCTCGAAAGATCCACAACCTGGATAACAACAACTTCACTGATCACTCTCCTTTGGCTGCCTGTGTGTTTCCTATGAGATCATAGGTTTCATGCTAGCAATTATTCCCTTTTCACCATGATAGAGATTGCTTATATAGGTTAAGGAAAGTTTAAGCTCTTGAGTTATCTTTAGAACAAGTTGAGGAATTCCCTCCTTGGATCAGGGATCTTCTAATAGAACCAAGAATTCGAATGCAACTGCCTTCTAAACTTGAAATATCCTCCCCTTATTCTCCTCAACAGGCCAACTACTACCTTAGATTAGGCAGTGCTCTCTCAAAAGGGGCATCAGAGCGCTGTAGCGCTCCCTAAGTAGCTTGAGGGGAGCACCAGCACTCCAAGGGTGGATATCGCTCCTTCAGAGGGGAAGATGAGTGTTATAATTCTCCCTGAGACCTTATAGGGGAGCGCCAATGCTCCTAAGGCTGATGTAAAGGAGCGCTCACCCTCAAAACCTGTGTTTAAGAGCTCTTCTTAGGTGAAAAAAGTTCCTTGACTTCAGTTAATCATTTTTCCTTCTCCAAATCAAGGGTATGAGATGTCTTAAGTGCCTCCTTAGTGTCTTCGTTGTGGCAGTATTCTTTGTTTGATGTTTGTGACACTTGTGAATGACATGCGACACTTCCGACAGTTGAGAGGAACATGCGTCACTTACGACGCTTATCCAAGTGAGCAATATTGAGGTGTAACAGTCAGCGTAAACGATGTGGTAGGTTGATGAAAGATGAATCTATCAATAACACATATGATAGATCATACATGAGGAGTGGTGGTGGAAAAGAAGACTAAAAAATACACAAATGTATACAAAGAAAAAGCCTAAGGTAGGATGGCTATGCTCAGGCATTAAGCTTTTGTAAGTACAACCCATTGACGGGTTCTTTGAAAGGATAGCATTCTGAAGAGGCCAAGACATAAGCTCCTTTAGTGAGGTAGAGTTGGACGATGTAGGATCCATGCCATAAGGACTCGAATTTCCCATGGTTGAGAGTATCATGGGTGATATCATAGGCTAACACGAGATCACCTTTGTTAAATGAGCAAAGGTTGACATGGCGGTCAAAGGTGGATTTGGACTATGTTTTAGTTGCCTCATTGTTTTCTAATGAAGATCAATCATCTTCATCATGCGACTCTAAGGTTAGCAGGAACTTCTCCATTGGAGTAGTGCCAGGTAATAGCTCGATGGTTGTGCGTAACATGGTGATTTCGCACTCAATAGGGAGGGTGGTTTCGATCCCTTGGACAAGGTGGAATGGTGTAAAACTGGTGGCAGTTTTGACTGTCGTGTGATAAGCCCATAATGAGGGAAAAAAATGATGTTGGTTGGTCTTATGTTTGTTGATGGTACGTTGAAGCATGGTTTTGAGGACATTGTTGACAACCTCGACCTGTCCGTTGGACTGAGGGTAGTATGGGGAGGAAAACTCATGGGAGAAGCCTAACTTTGAGGAGAGTTCTGCAAATATCTCATTCTCAAATTGCTTACCATGATCAAACACTAGTTGTACTGGCACTCTGAATCGAGTAATGACATGGTTGATGAAAAAACGTGATGTTGTGTCAGCAGTGTTGTTAAATGTGGGCATGAATTCGACCAATTTGGTAAATAATATACGGCCATGAGAATGTACTTGTTCCCATTACTAGATGGAGGATGGAAAGTCATGAAGTCTGTTGGGGCTCAGAAATGTCCTATTCTCATCCACCTTTCCCTTCATTATTCTTTACATTTCATCGCCCCATTAACCTTTCATGATATCATTTCCATAAATATACTTGGGTTTCACCTTATTGTTCTCCACTTTATTCATTTTAGTATTTAAAAGGAATTTGTGATTAAATGTTAGAAAATCATAATGTTTTCATATATGTCTCAAATATGTGTGATCTTTGTAATGTGTAGGAATATGAGAAGGATTAATTCAAAAGGACTTCTCGAATACTTCCTCCACCATTTCAAGATTTGAGTAGATAATTCAAGCCCATTCCAAGGAGAAGATCATGGAGATTTCATTGGAATATCTTATCCAAGATACATGAGAGATATGTGTGAGGATTTGAAGGGATTGTATTTTGTAATAATGGGAAATAGGTTGAGAGAAAATTGGATCTGTAATAATGAGATGGTTATCTTATCTTCAAGGCTCTCATGTATAAAAGAGAGTGCTCTCTCTTCATGAGGATTCAAGTAGAATAGGAATTATAGGATTCAATCAATTAGAGTTATTTTGTAGTCATTTAGTGGTAGTCATTAGGATTCGAAAGAGAAAGGGATTCTTAGCTTTGATTCATGGTTTTGGTTTTCATGCTTTTATTATTCTGTTATGAAGATTGATTTGATTATTGAATGTAAGATTGCTTCATTGGTGAGAGCTCTCATATGTTGTTATGCCATTCAACTCTTCACATGTTGTACTTTCTTTTCCTTCATGTAGTTCTCCATTTCTAGATTACTTCCTTCATGCAATTTCCCATTCCTAGATTAATTTCATTTATGCAACTAGATTAATTCAATTAGGTCATTTGTTAGATTAATGATTCTATTTCATTCGTGTGTTAGATTAATGATTCTATTTCAGTCGTGTGTTAGATTAATGATTCAATTTCAGTTGTAGCTTAAACATTAGATTAGATTAGTCTCGCTTCAATCTTGCATATGCTTCGTCAGTTTACAAACCCCGGGTTGACAAATTAGATAGTTGGGCAAGTACTACAACTCAATTAATACAACAATATTTTGGCCCAATATAATGACTTTCGTTCCCTTGTCAGGATTTTTGTTCCTTTTGTTACAATTGTTGTTCCTTTTGTTGTTCATTTGAACGGAACGATTGTTGTTCCTTTGAACGGAACGAGTGTTGTTCCTTTTTTTACGATTGTTGTCCCTTTGCAGGGGTCGCATCTCTGGAGGACGGGTATTGAAAACGGAAGGTAAGTAGGCAACAAGTAAAACGCTTGTTCCAGCACCTACCTTTGGATGATGCATAGAGGTTGTATTTTAGGACATCTTTAGAGAGCCCAACATTTCGGCATCGTTGTCTTTAGGAAAAATGTGATTCGGTACTTTTCCTGTTGGTTTTACCTTCAATTGCACAAAGTACTGGTATGATCCTGATACAACATGGGCGCTACAAATTTTTTCCTGTCGGCTGGAGCATTCATGGGGGCCTTCCGCTCAAATTATGCAATGAAAATTCTAGTTTGTTAT
>JZKD02S1643807.1:52703-121221 GCA_000966675.3 Picea glauca
CAAAATGTATAATAACAATAAATAAATAAATAAAAATTGTTATTATAAAAATTTGTTTTAAATTTTTCTTCCTTTCAAAATATATCAAAAATAAAATCATAAAAAAAACTTAGTTCAAACATAATAAAATTAAAAAATTAAAAAATAAATAAAAATAAAAATTCATAAAAGATAAAAACAAATTATAAAAATTAAACAACAAAAACAAATAACATTGCAAATCGACGGGTTTTTTTTAAATTCCTGAAAACAATATGGAAACATGTTTTTACGATTTTACTCTAAGCAAGCAACGGTGAAACAAGCACGCGTGCAATGATCATGACAAGAGGTATAAAACACATCTTATTTCTTTTACTTTGTCGCATTTATACTTCTTTCTGCATGTTATGTTTTTCTTCAAACATTTCACAAGTTTTCATGCAGGATTTGTACTAAGTTTTTTTTAGGAGCCCAACCAATCACATCTTGTTGCTAACGTGATTTTCAAAAATCACAAAACTTTTGAAAAAACACATGTATTATTGATTACTTGAAGGAGCTTATTCTTGTCTTACACATCATGGAATTTGCAATTACACATAAACCTTTTCATAAACCCATTTGTGTCATGACTGTCTTCCTCCAGTTATCCTTCAAAGTAGATCGTTCATCCTTGTGTTGAAGCCCATCTTCCATTGAAGTATCCTTCATGACTTCGCACACACCTATCTTTCTAAGTCACATACATCTCTTTAGATTTTTCAGTTCAGTTTTCCTTGTCAATAAAACTATCCAGCTCCCTTTCCCTGACTACATTGCCTTGCCACACACATTGTTACTACTGAGATATTTTCATTTATATTCCTATCACTCTTTTTATATGAACGCGTGTTGACTGATGTGGGGTTACTTAAGGCCCACCTTTCAACAAGTCTTTCCCCATCGACCTCAACACCTTATCTGGGATATAGACTAGAGTCCATTTTGAGTACCTGGAGGCTTGCATGCCTTAATGGCAAGTTCTCTCGCTGATAATCATGAGAATACATAAATGTCCCTTGATTGTTAGATCTTGCAAGTGGCTCGACATCAGCTCATTCATTCGCACTTTGTAGGATGTACTCGGGTACCTTGGCACTCATCAACATCAATGGTGATTTACCTCACATTGGCTAATGACATTCATCATTGGTCGGTAATCCAATGACTTATTTTCATTCTCGACATCGACACATTCATTCGCATGATTAGAATTGTACCATTAGTTTTAGTAGTAGGTGAAGACTATACACTTTTCATGACTCTATCAGCAGTTACAGTAGCATGACTTCATCCATATGAGAGTATCACAGTTCCACTTTCATACTTTCTCTTTTCCATGATTCATTCAACAACAGTTCTGATTCCTCCACTTCATATTCTTTGATCCAACAGACAGCAGTCGCCGATACAGCAACAGAGAATTTTCACATGATCCTGCAGCAGTGACATCTTCCATGATCTAGTAGCTACATCAGCCATATTTCTATTTCATAGTTCATCAACATTTTGGGTAAGTGAAGGTATGTTATTTTCTAAACTTTAATCATGTAATTCCTCAACTGCTAGCAATGAATAATTTGGAAAATTCCCTCACCCATTTCCCTTTCCTTTTCACTTCTATGAATTATGCCACGTTGCATGAGGACATGCAATAAGTTAAGTTGGGGGGTAGGGGACTTTATTCACTATCATAACTCCACTCTTCCACTACCATCATTCCATTTTTTTCATTTACCAGTCATGAACATTTCTTTTCAAACATTTCTTTTCCAATGATACTATGTTGCACGCATTGATATACATATTCTCTTGATTCACACATATAAAAAAAAAGGGATTTCTTACACTCAGTGATGTTTTTGTTATGCACATTGATAGCATACATTTTCCAGTAAGAATATGGGAAAATTATTATTATAACAGCAAGAGAACAAATAAGGAAATGAATGTTGTTAACACAAGAACCAGCATTCTTTATATTCATGGTTGTCACACAAGAACCAACGATAATAAAAATTCCAGTTGTTACTCATGTAAATCCCATCCTGGAAAACATTCATTATCATCACTCAAAGCCAACATTCAGATGAAAAAATTTCTTAAGAAGATCCATGCATGGTTCCATGAGTACATGCAACAAGTTAAGTTGGGGGGTATGTTGGGGCTCAGAAATGTCCTATTGTCATCCACCTTTCCCTTCATTATTCTTCACATTCCATCGCCCCATTAACCTTTCATGATATCATTTCCATAAATATACTTGGGTTTCACCTTATTTTTCTCCACTTTATTCATTTTAGTATTTAAAAGGAATTTGTGATTAAATGTTAGAAAATCAACATGCTTTCATATATATCTCAAATATTTGTGAGCTTTGTAATGTGTAGGAATATGAGAAGGATTAATTCAATGGGACTTCTCGAATACTTCCTCCACCATTTCAAGATTTGAGGAGATAATTAAAGTCCATTCCAAGGAGAAGATCATGGAGATTTGGTTGGAATATCTTATCCAAGATATATGAGAGATATGTGTGAGGATTTGAAGGGATTATATTTTGTAATAATGGGAAATAGGTTGAGAGAAAAGTGGATCTGTAATAATGATATGGTTATCTTATCTTCAAGGCTCTCATGTATAAAAGAGAGTGCTCTCTCTTCATGAGGATTCAAATAGAATACGAATTAGAGGATTCATTAATTAGAGTTATTTTGTAGTCATTTAGTGGTAGTCATTAGGATTCGAAAGAGAACAGGATTCTTAGCTTTGATTCATGATTTTGGTTTTCATGCTTTCATTATTCTATTATGAATATTGATTTGATTATTGAATGTAAGATTGCTTCATTGGTGAGAGCTCTCATATGTTGTTATGACATTCAACTCTTCACATGTTGTTCTTTCTTTTCCTTCATGTAGTTCTCCATTTCTAGATTACTTCCTTCACGCAATTTCCCATTCCTAGATTAATTTCATTTATGCAACTAGATTAATTCAATTAAGTCATGTGTTAGATTAATGATTCGATTTCAGTTATGTGTTAGATTAATGATTCTAATTCAGTCGTGTGTTAGATTAATGATTCTACTTCAATCGTGTGTTAGATTAATGATTCAATTTCAGTTATACCTTAAACATTAAATTAGATTAGTCTCACTTGAATCTTGCATATACTTTGTGTGTTCTTTGTCAGTTTATGAACCCTGGGTTGACAAATTAGATAGTTGGACAAGTACTACAACTCAATTAATACAACATTATTTTGGCCCAATATAACGACTGTCATTCCCTTGTCACGATTGGTGTTACTTTTGTTGTTCATTTGAATGGAATGATTGTTGTTTCTTTTGTTACGATTGTTGTCCCTTTCCAAGGGTCGCATCTCTAGAGGACGGGTATTGAAAATGGAAGGTAAGTAGGCGACAAGTAAAACGCTTGTGCCAGCACCTACCTTTGGATGATGCATAGAGGTTATATTTTAGGACATATTTAGAGCCAAACAAAGTCTATGCCCCATTTACTAAAGGGGATGGTTGTGATGACTGGATGTAGAAGAGTTGGTGGTGCTCGTGCTTTTTTTTCATAAAGTTGGCATTTGTCACATCGCTTGACAATGTCGATGTAGTCATGAAACAAAGTGGGCCAGAAGTACCATGCTCGAATGATGTAGTCATCAAGACTCTGTCAGCTTCATTGATGGTTAGACATCAACGAAGAATGGTGTCAACCCCACGTCAATAGAGAATGTCTCTGATGAGTAGGTATTGAGGGGCCTAATGGAAAATGCGTTGACGTTCATCTCGGGAGAGATGCAACCCAAAATTCTATGTACTAATGTAGATGAGGATGTCGTCGTACCAGGAATCATCGGAGGGGATGAAGAAAAGGTTTTCATTGAGGAAATCCTCATTCATGGGGGAATCTTTGGCGTTTGAGGAAAAAGTCGTAACGAGTTCATCTAGGATGAGAGCTTTCTTTCTTTTGGGAGTAGAAAAATTTAGATCATTTTCCTGGAGGATGATGATCCATCGAGAAAATTTTCCATTAATTTATCGTCAACTGAGAAATTAATGCATGGGGTTGGAATCTACTATGACCTTGGTAGATCGAAGCATAATGTAATGTCACAATTTTTGGACTGCAAGGACTACTACTAATGTGAGTTTTTCATCATGGTTATACTTTAGGGGTCACCTTGAAACATTCTTACTGATGTATTAAATCACATGTTCACTCCCATCATCCCCTAATTGGATGAGGACTCCTTCTACAGAGACAGTTGAGGCTGACAAGTAGAGGATATAATCACGATCATAGTTTGGGGGACTAATAAAAGGGGCATTGGATAGAGAATATTTTAAGTCATCAAGAGTTTTTTGAGCATGTTCCTCCCATCGAAATGGGATATCATGTCAAAGTAGGCAGAGGAAACCATGCACGTGAGTGGCATAATCTAGGACAAAGTCGACGTAAAAAGATGGTTTTTCCTTGTAGGCTTTGCAGTTGGTGTAAATTCCTAGGTGGTGGAATTATTGTGATAGCTTGGACCTTGAGGGAGTCCACCGTGATGTCGTGTTGGGAGACAATGAACCCAAGGAAGCATCCAGTCGTGACGCAAAAGACACACTTGAGGGGGTTCAAGCGGATATTGTACCAGTGACATCTTTGGAAAATGATGTGTAAGTCGTCTAAATGTTGAGTTCTCTTTTTGGATTGAGTAGTGAGGTCATCTAAATAAGCAAGGATGATACGAGAAAGATCATGGAAAACATAGGTCATGGGAACTCATTCCCCATTGGAACGTAGCACCTACTTTCTTGAGTCCAAATGGAATGATGCGAATAAGAAAATGTACCCCAAGGGGTAGTAAAAGCAGTTTTATAGTAATCTGCTACATGGATTTGGATTTGATTGTAGTCGAAGAACCCATCCATAAAGGACATTGCCTCATGGTCGGCATAGTCATCGATAATTTGGTTGATGAAAAGGGTTGGAAAGTTTTCTTTGGGACAAGCGTGGTTGAGATCATGCAATTTTGTGTAGACGTGAATAGTGCCATGTTTTTTGTTAATGGGTATGGTGTCGGAGACCCATGAAGTGTACGCAATCAGGTAAATGAAACCAGCAGCATGTAACTTGTCAATTTTGGCTTTGATAGTCGCAGATTTGGATGGGTGAAGGGGGCATTTCTTTTGATGAACTGGAGAGACATATGGCCAAGTGTCGATTTGATGTTCAACTATAGACAGATTGAGGCTAGGAATATTCATATATGACTGGGGAAAATGTCTCGGTATTCCTAACAGAGAGCTTTATAAGAAATGAGTTCTTCAAGGGACCATGTGGCGCCCATGGTGATTTCTTCTACGATTCACGATTTAATGGAAATGTCAATTTTGACGGTGGGGGAGGTATTGGCCATGTTGCCTTCTTAAAAATCATTTGGGGTAGGGATAGGGTTATTGAATCAGTCTATATGTATTGAAGGAATAAAATCCTTGGTTTCGATTGCGCACATGGAGGTTTGGATAGGAGGGTGAAAGGCCTCCTGTGAAATAAAAAGTGCTCGATGATGGAGCGCATTCCATGGGAAATCAAGGATAGTGATTTCCTCTAGGATATCTTCATCGTAGTGAAAAGTGTGATAATACAGTGGATCCTGGGAGGTGATAGGCGGGAATGTTAATGAGTAGGAGTTATTGTCCTCAAGTGGTGAGGACACATACGAGATATCATGTACAAGGTGTGAGGGACTGTTGTACATAAAGTGAATGTCTCGATACTATGGAGGGTACCCCATTCACTCGAGAACTGAGGATGAAGTATATCAAATATTAGTAATGTGAGCTACAGTAGGGAGTGGCTAAGAGAGCTCCAGTCAAGATGTTTGGCATACTATGGCTAACGTTTGGCGAAATTGAGGAAGAGATGGGAAATGATGAGTGTAGTGGCCATATTCTGAACATATGGCACAAGTGAATTTGGTTCACAACCCTTTATTTCATGTGGTTGAGGAATCTGTAGTAGTAGTGGACGTACTTGGAAGAGTGGTGAGGAATGTGGTTTCTCTAGGGAGTTGAATCAGATTTCGTAACTCGGGAAGAGTAGGACATCGATTAGTGGGGTGTCCTTCTCTTTTGCATAGTGCATAAGGAGGTTGAGCTCAGGGAGGCAATGGATTTGTGGGTTCTTTATTCCTTTGTCTACCCCAATGGTGACAGTGGTGCCAATAGTTGGGGATGAGGGTGGTGTGGAAGGAGCCTATACTAGGATATGCATCGGTATTCCCTATGTCCGAGGAGGGAGAGATGGTTGAGGAAAAAATATGCGTGGATAAAGATATCATACAAGGATGGAAAGCATGATGTTAGGAAGGGTAAGGGTCGCATCTACTTGGAATGCTTGGACTCCATGTGGGGGGTAGAAGAAGGGAATTTTGGTAATGGTTTGGGGGACTGTCTCCCAAACAGGTATTTTCCCCTAGAGGGGGGGGAAATCAGGGATAAGTGGTGTAGTGGGGTTCTCAAGGAATTCCTGGGGTAATAGTTCTCCAACTGGTGGAACTTTAATGTGAGGAGAGGCCTTGGTGGGAGGAGTAGTGTCTCTAATATCTATTCCATTAGAAGATAATACACACACTTGTGTTGAAGGGTGTAGGAGTGGTGGTGCTCCATGATATTCCCCTAGCAAGGATGGGCCCTTGAAAATTATGGGACCCATTTCGATGACCGAATAAGAATCTAAGCTAGTGCAGAAAAGGGGGAGAATGTTATGAATGTTGGTGGAATTATTAGACTCATAATGTGTAAGTTGGTCGATGGTGATGATTTTCCCGTTATGGGGGAACATCATCGTATGAAACACAGAGGAGACTACCGCCTTCATAGCATACATGTAGCTATGTCCAAACAAGATATTGTAATCAAGAGAGGCATAGATAAATTCAATGTCAATCAAGATGGTTTTTAACCCAAGTTCTACAGGGCCATTTTTTAATATCCCTTAAGGGGATGATGGTTGACCTTCATAAGCTCACAGGGTGATGGTAGATGGTACTAGATAAGGTGAGCCAAGTTTTTTTCATACAACTTTGGACATGATGCATGTGGATGTACCTTCATCAATGATACATCGATGAACGGTGATGTTCCGCATCTCAACTGGTATCTGGAAAGCTACCAGGGTGGAGAGGTGTGGTTCTTCATTGTCTAGATCAAAAGTGATAATTCTAGTATCATTTGGGTCAACTACCCCCAAGGTGGAAAGCAAGGATTTCTGCTGAGTTGGAAAATTTTGGAGGACCTCCAATATAGACATGGTTGCAAGAGATTGTTCTAAGTCATCGACCAGACTTTAGTTATGGGCTTCCCTAGCATGAGGGTTATGTACATTCCTTCGTAAAGGAATACGTGGTATATAAGGGTTTGGTTTGGTTTTAGAGTGTGGAATCATCAATGGTTGTCCAGCTATAGCTAGAGCCGCTTCTAAGGTGGTTGGGGTTTATTCAAGGGGAAAACCATATTGGCAGCCTTGTGTTTGTAGAAGAATATATTCTTCACTGGTAAGGAGGATGTTGTGATCAACTCGTTTTTCAAGTTGATTGGGACTTGGGTTTTGATACTTCCCCATTTGGGGTGGACTAGGGTGTACCTCATTTTGGGTATTCATCACAACTTAGTGTCGAATAGGGTTTTGCAAAATGGTCGAAGTTTGTTGTTTCAAATATTTTTATGGGGTGTGTTGAGGGGCAAGGGGTGCTGGAGGACATTGCAGTTAGAAATTTGGGGGAAATGGTGTGTATAATGTCCATACTCACCATAGAGAGCACAAGGGAAGTTAGTCTGAATGTTATTATTTCTCCCTTTTTGTGGTTGATTGTTATTGTTTCCCCATTGGGGGTTTTGGTTGCCTTCATTCTAGTTTCCCCTAGCAGGAGGGTTTTGTTGGGGGTTATTTCCACCTAGTCTTGGTTTGTTGTTGTTTTGGTTTTTCCCTTTCTTCTTGGAATTATTCAGTGGATGGGCTAGATTTTTCGTATTCAATTGTTCAAAATTTTGAAGTTGTTGAATGGGAGACACTTGAACAAAATTAATGTCGGACGTTGGTTGTCCTAGTGGGGGAGAAACTGAATGTGGAGGACCAGGAAATGTAAAATATGGATTTTTTTGTGGAGATGATTCATATGGATTGTAGAAAGTTGAAACGCTTCCGCTAGTGCTAAGGTTGTATGTAGAGATAGAAGGTAAACCCATAGTTGGTTGAGAGGTCGGACGCATCATTGGTACCGGTGAGGGTCCACCTATTGATGGATGGGGAGCAACAGGATATGATTGTTAATGAGTGGGAGGAGGGTAACAAGATTCCCCTCCATATGGTTTTGGATATTAATGTGAACCATAAGCTGGTGATGGGTGGACATAAGGGTTGAGGTGGTTCATAGAACCAATCAACCCATCTGTAGCATGGGACATCCCAGCTTTTTCCTGGCCAAATGATATGGGTCTAGGTGCATCAGGAAATACTGTGTATAAGTAACCTGATTGAGCATATATGAGGTCAACCCATTGTGCCTTGCTAATGGCCTCCTCTTTTGACTGAGGAAAAGTGGAGGCTACATCCTTGGCAATAACAGAGACAAGTGATTTAAGAAATCAATCAAGACGTTGCTCTTTGGTGGTTTCTTCTTTACACAAACTACGTCATCGATGCCATTCATGGATGTGGTCAGTTATATGAATAGCAGTGGTTTGTTTGAACTCCGAGAGAATTTCTAATACATTATCATGACGAATTGGTAGTTGGAAAAAGGACAAAATGACCTTGGCCAATGACTCAAAGGTCACATGGGACCATGACGTTTCGTCCACATACCATTTAGTTGATGGGCCCATAATATTTCTTTGAAATAAACTCAAGCGAATGGAATCATCCACGATGATATTTGAAGACCACCATAAGTGGAAGGTCATAACATTGTTGGCGGGATCTTTTGTTGGATTTCCTTCAAATTTTGGAATATCTAAAGGTAGTTTGGAAAGCATATTGGGCCATGTGGGGTCATGTAAAATGGGATTTGTTAGCACTGAAAGTCACACTTTGACTGCTAAAGTGTAAGCTCAACACCCATCAGAATGTAAAATATAATTTTGGTTTTGAATAGGTGGATCAACAAGATGGATAAATAAAGAGAGAGGGTTGCAAACTATAGATCATTAGGCTACACCAATGGGCAATGGAGTCACAAACATCCTACTCATCGAAGGCACAAAATTTTCTCAATAGAAAATAAGATTATATGTTGATAGGTGGAAGAATGAAGAAGGAAAACATAAGATAGAATGTTCACTAAACAGAGATCCTCCCAATTTAATGAATCAACAAAACTTTAATATAAACAATGATTGGTGGGAAAAATACAGCAGATCCTCTGTTGCTTAGGGATCCATAAATCATTGACAACCTTTGATCCTCAAATATCCAATATATTCAAATAATAAGAAATATGAACAAAAAAGTTAAAATCTAAAATCCCAGCTCTCATGAGTCTCCAATAGCAATAATGCCTACAATCCTAAAATGCCCACAGGCTTACAAATGAACACACACAGGAAAGCTACTAGCTACATCTCTCTTTAGCCTCTCTTGGCTCATAAATCCCCTCTTATCCAAGAGATATTTCCTTATTTAAATAGAAAATAGCATCCAAATGAACTAAGGAGGTCAAATCACATCTCCTCCATTGGATTCTAAGGCTTGGAGATAGGTGGCAACAATCAAAGAAACAAAAATCCAACAAACTGCTAATTTTCAGGAATTTGTTGGAAGTCATTAATAAAATGTCTCCACCTCATTGCATGAGGCCTTTGTTGGAGATAAATCATAGGTTCAGGTGTCCCTTGACATCTAAATTATCCTTGAGAAGTCATTCGAACACTCCTTAACATGTGGAAACCTCCCAACAAAGCGAATATCAAAATTGTGACTGCTACAGGAAATTAGATAGCGTCGATGTAAAACAGTTGTGTAGTGCTACTTCGATGTCTAATACCTCTCAAACCATAACACATTTTGAAAAAATGAGAGAATTTTTTGTTATTTGGCATGTTATGAACAAAAACCTCCTCCAGGTTTCAAAATACCTTTTTAATTGTTCAAAATTCAAGTTTGAAGTTAGTGACTAAAAACTAGTAAAATAACTCTGCACAATTCGTTTTCTGCCAGAAATGTTAGGTAGCGCCACTTATGTTGTGTCTGTGTGTAGGTTTAGGTAGCAATGTCAAAATGTAGCACATTCAATATTGAACGTGTGTAGAGCAGTTGGTGGTCTTTTATAATGTCGAACTCATTGTGCTTAGGTGTCTTTACCACTAAGGGAGTTAACACTTTAGCAAAAACCCAAAACTTTGATAGTTAGGCCTCTTCTAGCTGCAAATTCTTGTGCTAGCATAGGCTCCATGGGGGATAGAGTCCTCCCTGTGAGTCTCTAATAACTCTTGTAGTTTCGGTGCCTTATTCTAGGGCTACCCCCAACCTTTAATCTCTGCAATCTGCTTTGATCTGTGACCTTCAATTGAAACTAAATGCAAATGAAAATTGAAACTGACAAAAATGATGAAAATGATGCTTGTTCAACAAGCTTATTGCACACACCTACTCTAATTATTTGGAAAATGAAGCATTCAAGTTACATGAAACAACCAATGAATCCATTTCATCATTTTTTTTAACTATTTGAAGCTTTGAAATGTGCTTCCTTAAGCACCAGAGATAATTCTTACTTGAAGGCATGCCAAAGAAACATTTGGCAATACACTTTCCATTGAAGAAATCAATGAGCCTAGGCCCACTTTCTGCTTGAAGACAGGCTGCAAATGGATCCTAAAAAACATCATTAATACTTGCCCCCGGGACATTGTTTTTTGTAAAAAGGAAAAGTATTGCATTAGGTCCTTCCTCCATTGTTCTCAGTTTTTGTATGGCTTGTTGATTTTCTGATTCATCCTCGATGCATATGGCCTTGGTCCACTTCTGGTCATGAGGTGTATTAGGAAAAAGGCTTAGTGATGCTTGTCTTTCTTTAATTTGAACCTTTCTCAGTTGATCACATGGCATTTGATCTTGGTTGCTTGATGAAACTGAGCTTGTGTCTTCAAGAGGAATAAGGGGTTTATAGGGAATTTCATCACAATTAGAAGTGTTCAGGAAACTACATTCTTCTGGAGGGTTATTTATCATAGCTTGGATTATGGTCCCAATTTCTCCATTTTTCACCTTCTAAACTTAGATTATCATCTTCTTCTTCTTTTTCAGCGACAAAAATATGACATGAGGGTTGAAACAAGTTATTGTTTCTTTGATTGGAAGGGTACTTTTCTGATATAAGTCTTCAACAGATTGTTCATGAAAATCATCTTCATAATCATCATACAAAGGTGAATTAATTAACATTTGACTATTAATGGCTGAGGGGATTAGTAGAATAGTTGGGACAGCTGGTTGTTCAGTGAAAACATCCTCATAGTCATCAAAACTTGGCAAATCATGGCACATTGGTTCATTAACAATAGGAGGGATTACAACAAAAACTGGTAAGCTATGAATTTGCTCACGACAAGCTGCAACATTATTCTCATGATGAAATAAATCTGAACCTAAGATGACCTCTTGACTTAAAGAATCGAGAAAAGGAGGAGAAAGGGAAATGATGGATTGTCCATATTGATCATTCTCTTGGGGACCTAGATTTTGACATGAACGATGCATTTTTTCTTCAAATTTAGGAAAAGAATTATGAAACTCATCATCTAAGTCCTGCTCTCTATAATCATCCCCTTCATCATCACTACTAGAGGAATCACTTGCTGAATCTTGAATATATGATGCATACACCTCACAATAATTCTCAAAAAGTCTTTCAACTAGATAAATAATTTTGCAATGAGAATAAAAACATCATGAAAGACCCTCAAAGAGGAAATACTAGAAGCAGGGAGTGTTTTATACCATTGCCTCACATCGCCTTCCAATGAATACATGAACATTTTCATCAATATATCTTCATGATGGATGTCAAGTTGTTGCATCAAGTCATGAAATTCATGAACATGCTCAAAAGGGTTGTCATCATCACCTTCATAAAATCAGGGTAGAAGATCTTTCCATTCTTCAATTTGAGGCACAAGATGTGGATAACCATCTATGACTGAGAAATTGAGTGGGGAAAACCTCCTGGCTAGGATAACCTTCACATCCATTTGATTTTTATCATCCCCAGTGGAGTCACCAACATATTTTGAACAATGGAGTCACCATGGTGAATATGTAGTCTTGAAGGTGTCCAACTTCAGTCACCATCTAAAGTTGGAGTTGTGAAATTTCATTCTTCCCAGGGAGCTTTTCAATCTGCT
The DNA here is from genome assembly GCA_000966675.3 of Picea glauca. Lineage (NCBI taxonomy): Eukaryota > Viridiplantae > Streptophyta > Pinopsida > Pinales > Pinaceae > Picea > Picea glauca. The sequence goes on from JZKD02S1643807.1 coordinate 65,134, forward strand.
CAAATCCGTCCCTGGCAACGACACCAAAAATGTTAGCACTGAAAGTCACACTTTGACTGCTAAAGTGTAAGCTCAACACCCATCAGAATGTAAAAGATAATTTTGGTTTTGAATAGGTGGATCAACAATATGGATAAAGAAATACAGAGGGCTACAAAATGTAAATCAGTAGGCTACACTAATGGGCAATGGAGTCACAAACATCCTACTCATCGAAGGCACAAAATATTCTCAACTGAAAAAAAGATTATATGCTGATAGGTGGAATAATGAAGAAGGAAAACATAAGATAGAATGTTCACTAAACAAATATCCTCCCAATTTAATGAATCAACAAAACTTGAATATAAACAATGATTGATGGGAAAAATACAATAGATCCTCTGTCTCTTAGGGATCCATAAATCATTGACAGCCTTTGATCCTCAAATATGAAATATATTCAAATAAGAATAAATATAAACAAAAGAGTTACAATCTGAAATCATAGTTCTCGTGAGTCTCCAATAGCAGCAATGCCTACAATCCTAAAATGCCCACAGGCTTACAAATGAACACACACAGGAAAATTGCCTACTACATCTCTCTCTAGCCTCTCTTGGCTCATGAATCCCCTCTTCTCCAAGAGATATTTCCTTCTTTAAATAGACAATAGAATCCAAATTAACTAAGGAGGTCGAATCCCATATCCTCCATTGGATTCTAAGCCTTGGAGATAGGTGGCAACAATCAAAGAGACAAAAATCCAACAAACTGATAATTTTCAGGAATTTGTTGGAAGTCATTAATAAAATGTCTCCACATCATTGCATGAGGCCTTTTCTGGAGATAAATCTTAGGTGAAAGTTTTTCTTAACATCTAATTGATCCTTGAGAAGTCATTATAACCCTCCTTGACATGTGGCAACCTCCCAACAAGGTGAATATCAAAACTGTGACCGCTACAGGAAATTAGGCAACGTCGTTGTAAAACAGTTGGGTAGTGCCACTTATATGTCTAATATCTCTCAAACCATAACACATTTTAAACAACTGAGAGATTTTTTTATTATTTGGCATGTTATGAAAAAAAACCTCCTCCATTTTTCAAAAATGCCTTTTCAATTGTTCAGAATCCAAGCTTCAAGTCCGTGACTAAAAATGGTAAAATAACTTTGCACAATTCATTTTCTGCCAGAAATATTAGGTAACGCTTGTAGGTAGCACCACTTATGTTGCGCCTATGTGTAGGTTTAGGTAGCAATGTCAAAATTCAATGCCTTCAATATTGAACATGTGTAGAGCAGTTGGTGGTCTTTTATAATGTTAAACCCGTTGTGTTTAGGTGTCTTGGCAGTATAGTAGGTTGTGCACTTTACCACTGAGGGAGTTAACACTTTAGCAAAAACTCAAAAATCTGATAGTTAGGCCTCTTCTAGCTGCAAATTCTTGTGCTAACAGGATCATTCATGAGTTTGGTCAAATCAAGAATGTTGAGGGATTCCAAGTATGGCATAGGGATATTTGGTGTAGGATTGGTTCCAACCATTGTGTGGGAAGGTAGTGGACCTGTCCCTTGAGAGATATTTGGTGGGGTTGTACTTCTCCCTTGAAAATAATTTTTCCCCCCACCTCCTTGTGAAGGAGAACTAGTGGTTGGGTAGGCTTGGGAATTGGGTGCAATTCAAGTGGAACCAAGTAAATTTGATCCCAACCAGTAGCACTCACAGGGGTGTGAGGTAGTTGAGTCGATGAGTTGGCAATATTAGGGACTCCTCCTAAAATAGAAGGGAGATTTTGCAAGCATCTCGAACAACAGGGATTATGTGGGTCCCCTATGGTTTCTGAATAGCAAATTGAATGTGTGCAAATGGTGACAAGAGAAAAATAAATGAACAAGATATTTGTATATGTTGGACCTTCACAAGATAGTGTAACTCACAATTGCATGTAATCAAATCAACATCATACATAAATCAACTGTAAAATAAACAAACATGTGGATACCTGGATTTTGTCCATGTGGGGAAGAATAAAAAAAAATGCGCATGTCCTAAAATATGCATCATCCTTCCTCTCAAATAGAACAGGGCCTTCCAATAACACTCAACAGTGGGGTCTGAAGACACTGGAAGAGGAAAGAGGGTGCATATCCCAAACGAATTAGCGATATTTCCCAATATCCACATAAAATATGATCAAGGTGCGATTGCAGCCCAGAATCTCCACTTGGGTAGGTGTCCTAAGTTTTGGACACTAGTTACATCGGTCAAAGTGCGGCATTTAGAATTTCAGCCTAAAAAATGGGTCACGGGCTCGATGCCCTTACAAGAGTTGGGTGAATCAAGGAGAGATGCGTAGAACAACCATAACCCAACCTTCAACCCTTCATGGGTATCTCCCTGCCTTATGGTGTAGGAACACTTGACTTGGAGGATTTGAAATTTCCCTATTCTCAACTTCTACTATTTGAAAATGTGAGAACCAAATAATGGGGGGGTATTTGGATGCCTACCCCCGAGATCCTACCTACACTAAAAAAATTATTTTGGCACCTCCTTTGGAGGAAAACTTAGTGTGTTTCTAGCCCTCGACCAAGCTTTGGTGAACCTTGGTCATGTTTGACCATTTGTGGGACTTCGACAGGATGGTCGAAGACATAAAGCCCAAGCGAAGAAGATATCGCGGGATCTCACCCCCTTTTGCGGGATTTTTGGGTTTTAGGGTTTATGTAACAGGTATGGGATGTTGGACCATGGGTCTTACCCATGTTCAAGCCCCTTTTGTAATGTATAAATAAGTAGCTAAGCGATGTAAGAAGAAGACCTAGTAGTTACTAGTCATTGATCGACTTAGTGCATGGCTAATTGGCTTTGTGCACGAATGTGTTAAGGTTTGCAGAGATAAGTGCAAGTGCTTTGTAAGTGATTTGTGCACCGACTGTGTAGAGGCTTTGTGCTTGGACTCAACTCGGGGAAGAAGGATCTGGTGAGGTGCACGTAGATATCCTATCCTATGCGGAGTTAGCATTGTGGCTTGGTGCATGTAAGAAGATTGGAAGAGACTAATAAGAAGAGAAGAGGATTGGTGGATGTAGCGCCAAACTAGGGTGAACCATGTATATCCTATGTCGATGTGCTTTGTGATATGGTGTTCATGTTGTTTATGTACTTAATTTCTTAATCTATATGTATGATAGATCCAGTTGATGCTTAGTGCTTTATGATGTAAATGAATGTTAGATCTACTTTAATGTTATATGTTGAATGACTAGATATGATTGGATCTTGTTTGTCACTGCGTTGATCTATAATTAGGGTTTTAACCTGTGATGTGAATAAAGGAGTTAGAGACTAATGAATATTATTGGCTAAGTTCTTTGTTAAGTATTGTGATCACATATCCATGCCCTAGCTAGGTTGCAGACACCTGAGTCCTGCAAACCCCTTACCTCTACCTCAAGTGAGACTTCATCTGATTCACAGGTGTTGCCAAAAGGGCTGAGAGTTAGGGTTTTTTTGGTGCGTTGTTGAAGCATTGAACCCTAGTTCTTCCCCTATTCCAACAAATGGTTCTGTTGTCGGGACCTAAAATTGTGATTGTGGGGAACTGAAGAAAAGAGAAATATTTGTGCGTAGATCTGTTGTTGTAGTGCCCAATATTCTACTTGACTTGTGAAGATATGTGCTAAGAAGAGAATCAGATCTGAATAAAAGAGGTAAGATCTTAAAGCTTTGTGCTCTCATAAAGGTAAGACAAGTGGAGATTTTTTCTTCGAAAGAATGGATCTAGGTATGTTTGATAGATTTTATCCTAGTCTGAAAACTAGGGCACAACTAGAAGAGAGAAGATTTGATATGAATAAATATGATAGAAATAATGAAACATATGTTATTCCTATGCATAGAAAGAATTTTTGGACTAACAAGTGGATGCAGGATCCTAGAAAGATTATTTTTGCAGATTCATCACTATGATCCCAATGCGTCATACAGGAAAGGTTGGTGATTGTTTAAGAGAAAGAGAGGATTGACTCTTTGTTATAGTTTCATAAGAGTGGGACATCTTGCTAAGGAATGCCCTGGTATAGGTCCTATTTGTCTTTGTTTTAAAGTTGTTGGTCATGAGGTTTTGGATTGTCCTAGAATTATCGCTAAAGTTGAAAAGATGAATATGAGATAAGAAAACCATGAAGAAGGTCAAGAGACTAAGGATATGCTAGAACACTGGAAAGAATCAGAGACTGTACTATTGCAGATGAAAGAAACCCTCATTGATCACAGAGACATCAGTTTACCAAAGATCTTAAAAGAGAAGGAGTGCATAGAAATAAGAATATGAGACTTCGACATCGACTGTGTTTTGGATGAGGAAGCATAGGTGAATATCATGATAGAAAGTACTTGGGAAATTTTAGGAAAGCCTATTGTGATTCCTTCATTGGGAGGAATAGGATTGTTTAAAGGAAATATGATAACCCTATGTGGAAGAATTACTCATGTACCTATGGTTGTTCATGAAGCATCGACGGAAGACGAATTCGAGGTCATTAAGTTTGTTGAGAACAACACTCCTTTTGCACTTTTGTTAGGAAGGACCTGGATTGAGAAAGATCAAATCTGAAGGAAAGAAGAAGAGGAAGCTATAGAACAGAAAAAGAAAGAATCAATGGATTTCATTTCTAGGAGAATAGCGCGTTTAATAGAAGAACAAGAGGCTCTGGAGAAGCAACAAGTCGAGGCAGCTTGAGCCAAGCTCAAGGCCTTCGAATAATAATTGCCCAAATCAGAGTGACTCGAGACGATTCATAGGTGAGTTTTGAGAGCCTATTGGCCCTCGACCAATTTTTGGAGAACCTTGTCCTTGTTTGACCATTTGTGGGATTTCGACAAGCTGGTCGAAGATGGAGCGCCCGGGAGAAGCAGAGATCGTGGGATCTCGCCCCTTTCTGTGGGATTTTTGGGTTTTAGGGTTTATGTAACGGGTATGGGATGTCGTCCCATGGGTCTTACCCATGTTTAGGCCACTTTTGTAATGTATAAATAAGTATCTATACGATGTAAGAAGAAGACCTAGAAGTTACTAGTCATTGATTGGCTTAGTGCATGGCTAATTGGCTTTGTGCATGAATGTGTTAAGGTTTGCAGAGCTAAGTGAAAGTGTTTTGTAAGTGATTTCTCCACAGACTGTGTAGAGGATATATGCTTGGACTTAACATGGGGAACAAGGATCTAGCGTGGTGCACAAAGATCTCTTGTCCTATGTGGAGTTAGCATTGTAGCTTGGTGCATTTAAGAATATTGGAAGAGACTAATAAGAAGAGAAAAAGATTGGTGGACATAGTCCCACACTGGGATGAAACACATATATCATGTTTCGATGTGTTTTGTGATATGGTGTTCATGTTTTTTATGTAATTAATTGCTTAATCTATATGTATGATAGATCCAGTTGATGCTTAGTCCTTTATGATTTAAATGAATGTTAGATCTACTTTAATGTTATGTGATGAATGATTAGATATTCTTGGATCTTGGTTGTCACTGCATTGATCTGTAATTAGGGTTTTAACCTATGATGTGAATAAAGGAGTTAGAGACTAATGAATATTATAGGCTAAGTTCTCTATTAAGTATTGCGATCATAGATATATGTCCCAGCTAGGTTGTAGACACCTGAGTCCTGCAACCCCCCCTGCCTCTACCTCGAGTGAGACTTCATCTACTTCATAGGTGTTGTCGAAAGGGCTAGTAGTTAGGGTTTTGTTGGTGCGTTGTTGAAGCATTGAACCCTGGGTCTGCCCCTGTGCCAACATGTGTTTTTAGGAAAAAATTAGATGTGGTGGGATGAGAGATTGGGGGTGTGGACCAATATCGTTTGAATTAAATGGGTGTGGATAATTTCCAAAGAAGTAGTTTTATATTCCGAAATTCCTTTGGAGAAAACCTACTTCAACCTCCACTATTTCAAAAGAGAAATTACGTGTGTGAGGAGTGGCTTTGTGTGCAAGAAAGTGAAAATGTGTGCCAAGATTTTAATAACTTAAGTGTGAGATTGCAACATGTGGACTTCCTGTGGTCCTCACAAATATTATTTACCTAGCTTACTATGTGTATTTGGTACAACCTTGCGGAATATTTAAAGCCCTAAAGAACTAGCAATGTGGAGATATGGGTCCTTTACAAATCCTTTAAACTCCCTAAATGTTGTTTATACTAAGAAAGATTTGAAACTATCCTAGATTGCAAGCATGTGGGCATGTATGGGCCCGTTACTTTGATATTTAAACTTACCTATATTTTGATATAAACTACGAAAGAATTTTTAAGAAGCTATCCTAAGTTTGCAACATGTGGGCATGATGGGCCCTTACAAAACTTTAAGATGATTTCAACAAACTAAGACGAACCCTAGGGGTGTTTTGTCCTCTCCTAAATATTTTTGTTAAGGGAGATGAAATGTGCCTTTAACCACCTTTCTAATTCTTGAGATCAAACTAGGGTGCAAGGGAAGAGCATACTTGAGGGTCAAAGTTAATGTCTAGTCCCAATTTAAGTGATTTATGTATGAAAGAAATAACCTCAACTTAAAATTTTACAATCCAAATAAGCCATCCATGTGGCAACAAAGAAAAAGAGGAGAATATTGATTCTTTTTACCCCCTAAGTGCTTATGTTAGATAACCTTTCATATGGGAAAGGACTATAAGTGGAGTGTAGTTTCCTTACAAAGTGCATGAAAATAAAAATCCGAAGGCTAGGGGCCTTCAAACCATTACAATTTGAAAAATTGGAGTTATGCGTGGGTTACAATTTTGACAGGTGCGTAGAATGCGCAGAGTGCGCAGTGTAAAGAGGCATGTTTCACAGACAGTGTGTAGAGTGCGTGTCTTTGGGAAGGAATATTTGTGCACTTCCTATCATGCGTCGGGGGAGAAATTTCCAAGTGAAATACTCCTTCCTCAGCTGTGAATTTTGACTTTGGCTGGTTGGGCTAGGCCGATTTTGGTACCTACAAGTTGAAACAATCAAGATGAAGTGCTCTGAAGTCTCAAATAGAGAGGAATTTGATACCGATCCCCAATATGGTCTCCAATCTGTTGTGTTGGTTTTGTCCCTTGGGTGAGAAAAATAACAACACTTGCATGTCTAAGTGAGTCTACTAGACAAGACAGAAGTTTTGTGAGTGGGTTATATAAGTAAAACACATATGTAAACAAAGAAATCAACTAAAACAAATAAGAAATAAATGTTAGAAATCTTGAGAAACTTAGAACCATGAAAATCAAACAATGACCAACATAATGCTACCAATGGAACAATAGATTAGTAGGAAAAACATCATAGAGAAATTTTAGGGACTTATGAGTCCCCTCTTCCTCCTTGGGAGGGATCTTGAGTTTCCTAATTGAGAGATATTCATACAATGGAAGAAATGGAAAATGGTGAAGGAAAAAAATGCCTATTCCCTCAAGAGGTGAGTGGAATGGCCTATTGCAATGGTGCTTGAAGGATTCCAACAGAAAAGAGGATTCGCAAGGAAGAATTCTTGTAGCATAACAATACTATGAAGGTCTTGTTTTCTTAGCACACCCATGACTCTTATTTATAGAATTCATCCATGGAAAAATGTAATTGGTTCATAGTGTGAACAAGGATCCTTTTAGGGCATCTTCTAGACCTTGTCCAACCCCCAAGCTAGATTTCGTTGAGATATGAGTGTCAAATCATGTTGGGGGTTGCACCAGAAGTGGTTGAGGGGCAAACAAGATCCATAAATGCGTCATTATTAGAAGTGCATGGGTTTTCTCTTACACAGTTGCACATTTTGTGCATTCTGCGCATTGAGGGCTATGTTGGCCTACGCATACTGTGCACTGTGTGCACACTCCCTTTGGTGAATTTGTGCCTTTCAATTTTTGATCCAATTGTATAGTTTTTTTCCTTTTGAGTGCATTTTGGTTTTGTAGGTGGACTAATTGTTGTTGGCATTTATGTGTTTCTTTAACCATTTTTGTGCAATGTTGCGGATGATTTTTCAGTGATAATAGAGAGGTAGGTTGCAGAGGCCCTTGATGTGGCTGCTATATTTCACTCATTCTGAGAGTGAATCATGAAGAAGACAAACTTCCCCATTTGAGAGATGACCTTCCTGCATTGCTTGGCAGAGATCAAGGAGATAGCACTAGGTGGGACTGCGTCAGGTATCTTGTACAATTTCTTGTTCAAAGTAATAATAACACTGTGAGGCCTATACTCATATACATCATGATGTTTCAATAAACACGCTTTTCCCAAAACAACATTACAAACTTTGAGAGGAGAAACATCACACAATACCTCGTCTTTGAAGGGCTTGATGCCATATGATAGGCGACATTGTTGGCTGATACAGATATCGATCCCTTGGCAGAGTCATCCAATCATGTAGGGTTGCGAGTGCAGCGTGTCAGCAGGGAAAGACACTTGACAACCTCTAATGATATGAGGTTATTTTGGCTACTGCTATCAATGATGAAGTGTAGCAAGGTACCCTTCACCCACATATGTGAATGAAAAAGGTGCTCGCCTTCCTATGGCTCATCTGGTTCACCAAGCTAGAGCTTGGTGGTAGCAACGGTAGAACTAGGTTTTGCATCAATGATCTATCTCCCCCTTTCTAGTTCTAACTCAAAGTCGGAACCTGCATCTGATTCAGAGGATTTCACCTCAACCACCAGTTACTACTTTGAGGGGCAATCAACAGTGTTAAGAGGGGATATTATGGAAGTTGCGCCACTTCTCGATATCTTTCTTTGTATTTTTGGTGTTCTTCTTTTCTTTCTTCTTGGAATGGTTGTCCTAAGGTTTTCCATCTTTGCTATGTCCCTTTTGTTGTGGGTTGGGGTAATTTAATACATCAACTTCTCGGGGTCTTAACTTTTTCATACGATCTTCGTTTTAGACGCACGATAGCCCATTGGAAAGGTCTATCCGAGGAATACACATGTTGCCTTCAAAATATGATCTATTCTACAATCTAACTATGGTGAGACCTAAAAACGTTGTTTAGGGCCTCAAAACAGCCCCGGAAGTTAGGGACCCGAAAACTAGGAAAAAACTTCCAAACTGGAAAACTACCAAAATGAGTTAGTTGGAATAGGTGGGAGGCCATTGAAATCCATCTGGATCAATTATATAGTATTTGAGGCATCACATCCATCAAACATTTTTAAGGAGAGGATGTGGTCAAATGAGGATTTGGGTGAACCAACAAGATTAACCTTGCCTTGAATAGGAACTAGCTCAAACCAATCCCTTAACCAATTCAAATCTTCCGGAAAAAACCTCACAAATCAAGGCATGATGGTTTCAACTACTTCATCACCACCCCATAAATGAGTAGAGGGAGAGACTAGCTATCCCCTATAAATGAGAAATGATCGATAATCTAGATTTATCCCTCCTTGTATATGCATAGGGGGGTGATGAAGCTCATACAAGGTCAAAATCTCAAGGAACAAGGTAGTATTTCGGCCTCCAACTATGTTACAGATTATTTTGGTCACTCTAATAATGAATTTACAAGCATGTAATCAGGCCCTCAAAATCATCTTTTTCCTGAGAAAAGTGATTGCTTTCCTCCCCTACAAGACTACATTTAAGAAGGACGTCGTAGGCTACCCATAGTGTACAGTGCAGAAATCCATGATTTTTGTAGGCTGCTCTATAACTAGCCTGGGAGATTTCCGTAGGCTACTATATAGGCAAGGTGCGGTGACATTTGAAAGACAAAAGAGGAAAGAGGTTCAAGAAGTTTCTAGAAGGGGAATCTTCTAGAATGTGAGGTGGCGTCTGTATGGTTACAATCTTACTGACTTCTATGATCTAGTGGGATCATCCTCATCCTTTTAACCACTTCATCTTCTCCTATATAATAATGGACTTCTCATGGAAAAGGTTAAGCATAGTCAAGCAAAGTTGAGCAAAGGATTGCTGGAAGAATAGGATGGAGATTGTGTGAAGAATATTATTTCAGTTGATTCTTGAGGTCTGCATTCAATCATCAAGCTTTTGAACATCATCTTCATGCAAATCTCGAAACAAGTATATGTGTGTGTTGGAATGAAGGACCAGTAAAAGGGAACTTGTGACATCAAGGCATTTCAGTTGTATCTTCCACTTTTATTCAATATAATACAGTGGCATGTTTCTTTCCCATAAAATCATTCTCATTTTGTTACATGACTCCTTCATCACATGTTTAAGTTTTCATTGAATCTATAATAGTTTCTTTCACTTTGGTTGGTTTGTGTCATTGTAGATCGTGTTTCACAAGAGCACTGGAGCAAAGCGGGAAAAACAAAGATATAAGGAAGAGATCTCAAAGGTAACTCATCAATTCCTTATTTGACACTTAGATCAATGATTTTAACTTAGGGAAAGTGTCATGTCATGTCCTGTTTTGTTCTAGATCCAGCTGGATCTAGAAAGATTAGTTTATGTCTGCATTTACTGATTTATCCTATAACAAAATTAGCGACTCCACTGGGGATACGACTTGATTGCGGTTTTTTTTTTGGCCATTTGTTCTTGCCTACTCTTTTTATCTAAATCCATTCTCTGAGTCTGTGGGATATCCATTTAGACTCTCTAAGTTTGAAAGTTCACTGATATTTTTTACATTTTTCTCAAAATTTCTTGATTTTCAGACGTTTCCGCACTACACCCTATACCTAGCCTGCAGAAATTTTTATTTATGCACCCTAGATATTTTCTTTAGTGCGTACTTTCCACACCCTGTCTGTTTCTAGCCTATGAAAACTAGAGATTTTCGCACTGTAATGTTCTTTTAACCTGCAGTGGCGTCTGTGAAATTTTTGAGTGGGGTTTTGGCCTCTGTTGATGCCCTGTTTTTTCTTTACTCAGCTAGGGAGAATGTTTTTAGCCAGTATTTAACTATTTTCTCATGCTTAACACGTTGTTGATTGGTTTTTGGAGATCGAACACCTCTCTTAGCCATTTTCCAGCTTTCATTTTTTATTTTTAACAACAAGGGTATAATCTTTGAGTGCTTGTTCAATCAAAAGTCTTGGATTGGATTTGAAGTTTTGGATTGCTTGGTGATTGAGAGGTTATTTCTTCATTTACATTTGGAGAAATAATTCCTTGCCATTTTTTTCTTTTATCTTCATTGAAAGTTTGATTTGGATGTTTGTTGAAGGAATAGATTTTCTTGGATTACTTGTCCTTTCTCTATCATTCCTTTGGTCTGGTCTTAGAACGGAAGAATTTGAAGTTATCCGTTCTTTTGAATAATCATACATAAGAAAATTTATTTCATTTAAGATAAGAGAACATTGAAGAACTTCATTGTTTATTGGTTGTTTGAAATTGTGTTCATTTGAAAAAAAGAAAGTATATTTCGTAGCTTACATCATTCTGGAAACACTTTCTCCCTGTTGTAGATATAATTCATTGAACGGAAATTTGCATCATTCATTTCTATTTGCATATTGTTGGTTAAAGGTATTACACAACATTGGTTTCATTCTTGTCTCCCTCTTGAGTAACAACAGCCTTTAAAAATATTGCAAAAATCTAAAACTTAATTAGTAATTTTTTCTAGGGCTCTTTTACATCGACATTATCTAGATTAGAGATTTGGGATAGATGGTGAGACACACTCTCCAAAGTGAAAAACACACAATATCATCTTTTGATAGGGAGTATTAAATTCCATTTGCAACATTTTTTCCTAGGAAGCCCTTCTCACACAAGTTTCAAACCTGAGGTCGCATTGAGATTGGCAGAGTTACTCACCCTGCTTTGTTGATCTCGGTGTAGAGATTTCATGTATTTTGGGAGTCGCTTGAAGGTATACCAAAAATGATGAGTGGAAGCCTATCAATTTGATTTCGGGCTAGATACCCTGCCCTTGTGCATGGATCAGACTGTCTCCCAAGGAATCATTGTTGTTTTTGGTAGCCTTAGTTTCCTATCTTCTTAGGGTTTTACATGAGGTGACTGTGGAGGGGCAAGTCTTCACGCTACCTGGAATCGACGTTGGCCAGACTCACTCAGGCTCCTTGGAGGGTATACCCACGATTATGTGTGGGAGCTTTCACCAAGGTGTAAGTCTGTTAAGAAGGTCGTCAATGTAACTTTTACACCCTAGCCCAACCCCTTCTTATCTTGACTTTGTGACGTTGGATTTCATCACCAACTAGTGACTTTGGAAGGTTTTGTTTGCTTGGTTTTGATTCCCAGATTCTACTAGCAAGTGTTGTTTGTTTATATAGTTGGTCATAGATTTGTTTTGTAAAATTTTCAGTTTGACTAGCATTGACCCTCCAAGTCGTTCGCATAGGATGCAAGGACTACCTCTAAAAGATTCAGAAGTTTCTCATCCCTTTATTCCTAATCCACTATAGAACTCTCCTCAACAAAGTGATATCCAGGACCACATACCTTCACAAGCAAAAAGAACTGATTCTTTATAAAAATTTTGAATCATTTCGGATTCTTTCGACGCTTTTCGCTTACCTCCTAGATACGAGAGACATATTCTCCGACTGAACTCATCTGGAGAACTTGTTGTTGACACTTATGGAATACCAACTGGAATCCTTTCCGGCCTTGAAAATGAGGATCCATTTTGGACCACTGACATATCTCAAACTATGAATTATAGGCGAAACCCTCCCAACTCAGAGGAAGAAGTTGATATACCTGTCGTTTCTGAACCAGCCGAGACATCTACTACATTTACAATACCTTTAGATCACTTTAACAGTATAACTTGTTATTTCTTTGCTGGTTCAGATACACTGTCAGCTGGTCCTAGCTCAACTATCCCTCTTCAGCAATCCCATTCCACAATGGTCCTAAACACTACGATTATTCCCACCATGAATACGGTAGCTAGCCAACCTCCTATTGGCAAACCGCTTTCGTCTAGACAAATCTTGTCACTCCCTCTTGGGTATAATGATTTGAATGCTTCTATCCCCATTCCTACCCAAGTTCCATCTGGAGCTTCTAGAGTCTTTACTCCTCCTGGGTATAATGTTGTTTTCGGTTCCATTCTGACACCATCCCAATTCCTCTCTAGAGGGTCTTATCCACCTTTATAGGAGGATTCGGACCCAGTGGCTCTACCACCTTTGGAAGTTATACTCTTTTATTCACTTCTAGTTATCAAATTCCTATTGGGGGACAGTATAACCCAGGGGGGAAAACTCAATTTGGAAGTCAAACCCAAATTGGGGCATCATCCTCACCTGGAGGACAACCCCCACTTGGAGGATATAATCCACAATATGGACAGAACATCCCTGGATCACTAGCCCAGTATTGGAATCTTCTTATTCAAGAAAATCCACAATCATCTGGGGGGAAAAAACCTCAAGTTAGCTCTTTTATACCCCCTAGTTCGAGCCAATCATACCTCGTTTCTTCCAATCCCACTTGGGGTATGAACGTTCAACCTAGTGTCCCTCCCCAAGGGAACATCCCCAATTAGTACAACCCTATGGGCTACATGCCTCCGCACACATGTCTGAATCTGTTAGGACCTTCACCTCACATGCAAACAACTTATGGTCCTACTGGTATACCGATGGGACTCCCTCCCCAAAGTCACCAGTATCCTCCTATGAATAGACAATTACCCTTTTTATCCACTTTGGATCTACCTGGTTTTTCTATAATATTGAATGATCCTATCCTACATTCTCCTCACTGGCCCGTTATACCGACCAAATTACCATCTAACATTCCAAAATTTGACGGTAAACCGGGAGAGGATCTGAAAAACCATGTCATGACTTTCCACCTTTGGTGTTCATCCAACTCTTTGATGGATGATTCCATTCGGTTATGACTCTTCCAACGAACTCTCAGGAGTTCGGCTACAAAGTGGTATATATAACTACCATGAGGTTTCTTCACTGACTTTAATACCCTAGACATGGCTTTCCTTACACACTACCAATTATCAATTTGTTATGAAACACGAACCGATATCCTGAGTTCCTTCAAGCCAACTAAGGCCACTCACATCTCTGATCACATTCATGAGTCGAGACGAAGAAGACGTTTGATCAAACTCGATCTTCTCAATCAGTTATTGGTAGATTGGTTCACGAAATCATTCGTGAATGAGATCTCTCGTGATATTTGCATGGGTGGAGTTGTCACCGAAGAACAGGCTATCAGTAGTGCTCAATACCTTGACCTCATTTATTCACAAATGGGTACTCTTTACGACTTACTCCCTGATGCACCTCTCCCTTCTACTATCGCTACCTTGACTACCCCTACTGCTTCTCATGTGGCTGATGGTGTCATTGGCACTTTAAATGCTCAACCTCAAACTACGCAAGCCTCTCCCAACAACCCCAAGTCTAATGCTTCTAATGTTCAAAATTCTATGTCTCGTACTCCTCCTTCCAGCAAAACCTCTGAGGTTAACTCTATTCAATCTACCTCTTTCGAAAAGAATAAATCTAAAAAATGGAAAGGTAATAATAAGGAGGATAAAAATAACCCGCAATCTGAGAAAACAAAAACTCAACCTGCTGATGATAAGGATAAGCACAAACCCCGATACCCTTGCCTTATCTGTGGTGATGATCACTATACGAAATATTTTCCAAGACGGGCCGAGGTCACTAAGTTCCTCCAAGGGATCGCGAAACATCCCACACCTGTCGTTTTGTCTCAACATTTCCCTTCTCAATAGCAGGCCCAATTCGTCATTCACGACCAACCCTCTACCTCCACTACTTCCTATGTCCTTATGTGTACTGGTGATTCTAGAAAAAATGATGTTATACTGACCACAAGGGCCAAATATTACTCTTCCTCAAAAGAGAAGGTTGATGATATACCACCTTCATTGGTTCAACAACCTCCTTCAATTTCACCTCCCAATGTTCCTCTTCATCTCGAATGACCGAGTCTCGATACATTTCTTCTCCCTCCCCAAAAGGGTGTTGTTATAAATTCTACCTTCAACCCTCATGCACATGCTTCTCAGAACTACATTCATGTAGAAGATCTAGCGCAAGCACCTTCTACGATGTCGGCTCTCGAAGTCCTTCAAAGTTTCCCTACTCAACAAAAGGCACTATTAAAGTTTATCAATGGAATTGATCCTACGGATACAAATTTGATAATGTTTGACCTCGAAGATCACATTCTGAGACTCCCCCCTCAACTAGCTTTCCAAATACAAGTTGTTGTCTCCGACAAGAAAATCTATAGGACTGTTATTGATGAGGGTGCCTCCACGTGTGTAATGTCTATTGCATGTTTGAAAGCCATCGGCTCTCCTCCTCTTACTGAATCACATAAAATTCTTAAAGCCTTCAATGGCTCTGGATTTAAGCCCTATGGTGTACTTCCTTTGTTGTCTATTACGTTGGAAGGAAAATCGATCAATGTTGAAGTTGAGGTCTTTGATGCACCTCTCGATTATAACCTCTTACATGGTCGTAGATGGATTGATGCGATGCGCACCGTTGTGTCTACCCTTTTTAGTTTTATACGTTTTCCACATCAGGGAAAGGTCATTACTATTGACCAGCTAGCCTTTTTAAACTCTGACACCCATACTAGCAACGTACCTTTTATCTCGAAGACACCGCCTGGGTATGAGAACATTGGTGTGGGCCTACTTAAAGATTCAACTTTGATGGGTACGTTCACGATCCCACCTCCCGATGTTCCACCCCCTTTGTTTTCCTCGATCAATATGATTTCCACCTCCATTCACAACACTCACACATCTTCTGACCCATGGGTAATACCTGAACCTGGTGATTATACTCGCTACAGCAACCAAATTCCTTTAAGTCCGGTTGAATCCACCTATCAAGACATTCAATTGATAACCCTTTCTACCCTCTCTCTCAGTGAATCGTCTCCTAACCCATTCCACATTATTTTTCCCACGGATGAGATGATTATGTCGGTTATGTCGATGGAAGACATCCCTTAGGATGATGGACATCATCATTCCATTCTCTTCCTTGAACAACACACCATCGAGAGTTACCAACGGATCTCGACTCCGTCGATCGTTGTTTTCATTTCCTCTATTCTCGAGTCATCACAATATGTGTTATATGAAGGGAACTTAAGTAATATTTCTCCCACCATCCCCCTCCAAATAGACATTAAACCTGGAGTTGTTGAAAATGTTCACATCGGAGCTTTGTGCTCCACTGACGAGGTTGTCGCATATAAATCACATTTTCAAGAGTTTTGTGGCATCTTCGCTTGGAGCTATGAAGAAATGACGGGTTTTGAACCTGATATTGTTGTACACGAAATTAAGACATACCCAGGTGCTAAACCCATCTGGTAGAGACTTCATCCAGTCCACCCCCATAAAGCATCTACTATTAAGATTGAAGTCGAAAAACTTCTTAAAGTTGGCTTTATTTATCCTGTGGCTTTAACTAATTGGGTATCCAATCTTGTTTTGGTTAACAAGAAACAAGGTATGATCCGTTTCTGCATCGATTATAGGGATATCAATCAAGCTTGTCCTAAGGACAACCTCCCCACCCCCTTCATTAACTAGATCATCGACGATTGCGTCTGGAGTGAAATATTCTCTTTAATGGATGGTTTCTCCGACTATAATCAAATCAACATCTTTCTCACGGATCAACACAAAATCGCTTTTATTTGTCCTTGGGGCACCTTTGCCGACCGAAAACTACCCTTTGGTTTAAAGAAAATCAGTGCAACTTTTCAACATGCCATGTATTATGTTTTTCATGATATCAAACACATTGTACAGCCATATCTAGATGAACTACCGGTGCATTCCATGCATAGTAGTGACCATCTGGCACACCTCTGAGCCATTTTCCTTCGTTGTCGGTTCTATTGTATTCTCTTAAACCCACACAAATGTGTTTTCTGTGTGGAGTCTAACCGAATTCTAGGTTTTATCGTTTCATGCCAGGGGATCAGGGTCTATCCTTTGAAGGTCGAGGCAATCCTCAATATCCCTCCTCCTTCTTCACTTTGCCAACTTCAAAGTTTGCAAGGGAAGGAAAACTTTTTACATCATTTCATCCCAAAATACGCTCAATTAATGCTCAGATTTACTCGACTTCTAAAGAAAGGTTCTGAGTTTGTATGGGATTCTACTGCCAACAAATCTTTCAAAGCTTTGAAACTAACTTTAACTCGTACCCCATTACTTTTCCCACCCGATTATAGTCGATATTACTTCCTTTATCTCGTTTCTTAGGACTCTACCATCACCATGGTTCTAGTCCAAGAAGATGATTCACATGATGAACATGTCATATATTATTTGAGTTGGAGTCTCACGACCACCTAAACCAAATATTTACATGTTCAAAAACTGGCCCTGGCAGCTATTCAAGTTGTCCAATGTTTCTGTCACTACATCCTATTATGCAAGACCATTGTAATTTCTTATTGCAACCCCATGCAGCACATTCTTACACACCAATTGCTAGGAGGCAAGTACTCTAAATGGATAGTGATTCTCCAAGAGTTTGACTTAGAATTCGAATGTGCTAAGTCTAAGAAATATTTGGTGCTTTTCGAACTTATGTGTAACCTTCCCTACACTGAGTCAGAAAACGTAGAAGAATATTATTTGCCTAATGAATCTCTTTTTTTGATCAGTTTCGATGACCTTTGGTATGGAGATATCATTATATATCTATAGACTCAAAATTTCTACCCCGATCTATCTAGTGCTGACCATCGTCATATACGATATCAAGCTCATCAATATATCATCCTCGGTGACACTCTTTATAGTCGTGGGGTTGACTCCATTTTCCGACGATGTCTCACCTATGATGAGGCTGAGAAAGATTTGAATGACTTCCATTCTAGAGCATGTGGTGGTCACATGTTTGGGTATGCTACTACCCAAAATATATTACGAGCAAGGTATGTTTGGCCTTCTTTATTTAAGGATTGTATTACTGCCGTCCAAAAATGCCATGCTTGCCAAACGTACAATAATAAAATAAGATCACATCCCACTCCCTTACACCCTGTAGTTTCCATCCGACCTTTCACAAAATGGGGTATCGATTTCATGACATGTAACCCTCACTCGGTCGGGGGAATGGATACATTATCATAGACGTGGATTATTTCATGAAATGGGTCGAGGCGATGCCTACATTCGACAATACTGGAAAAACTGCAACCCTTTTCATATTTAATCACATTATTACTCGATTTGGGATCCTACAAGCTATCGTTACTAATCACGGTATCCATTTTCAAAACTTTATGATGTCTAAACTTACCGACAAGTTGGGTCTTCAGCATGAAAACTCAACCCCCTACTATCCACAGGCCAACGGCCAAGTTGAAGCAATAAATAAAATCCTTATCACCATGCTTCGTCGGATAATAGGAATCCATAAGACCAGTTGGAACATGATGTTTTTTTCATCATTATGGGCCTATCGGACATCTGTGAAGTCTGCTACGGTATTTACCCCTTTTCAACTAGTCTACAACATTGAAGTCGTTATCCCAATTGAATGTGAAATACAATCTTTGAAGCTAGGCATCGAACTTCTCCCAAACATCTCTGCCAAAGAAGAACGTCTATTGTATATTACGCAATTAGATGAGACCCTTTGTGATGCCACCCTAGTTATTGAAACCCAGAAGAAACACGTAAAATCTCAATATGACAAACATGTCAAACCACATGTTTTCTCTGAGGGAGATCTAGTTCTCCTCTAGTAACAAGATCGTGATCTACTAGGAGCTAGAAAATTCGAAGCTATGTGGCGTGGTCCATATATCATCAAACGAGTGTTAGAGAAGGGAGCTTACGAGTTAGTAGATTATGATGGAATTCCTTTAAGTGAACCCAGAAATGGGATTTACTTGAAGAAGTATTATGCTTAGACTATCTTTGCATGAGTGTTTGTACTTTTACTGTACCATACTCTTTTGTGTTACTTTTTGTGCTTTTCATTATTTGATTTCCACCTCTAACTACTTACCTTGCATTGTGCTTGGTTTCCAGATGTCGATGTCTTCACTACCCTATATTGGCTTCGCCGATGGTGCTAGCCATAGTACTCAGAACCTAGCTTCTGTTGCTTGGGAAATCTATGCACCTACAACCTAACTTATCAGTCTACAAGGTGTTTTCCTTGGTCATGCAACCAATAATATCGCAGAATATAGCACAGTCATCGAATTATTAATCGATTCTATTTCACCTGGGATTCGCCACTTCGTTGTACAACTTGATTTGCAGCTATTAGTGCTCCAGTTAAATAATGTCTATACTATCCAAAGTCCTACTTTGTTATGGGTATATCTACGAATTCGCCTCCTGGAACGTTATTTTGATTATATTGAATATCAACACATTCCTAGATGTATAAATACATTAACTGATGTTATAGTTAATTATGTGTTAGATAGACATTTGAGACATTTATAAATCCAATCACACATTACACATTGTATATAGTAGCAGAGTAAGTCGGTAGAAGTCTCACGTATATATATATATATAACGATAAAAAAATTTACAAAACTGTTTTCCATCCAAGGACCAAAATATCAAAATATTAAGCCCATGGATTCTACAAAATAGCATCATGGATGTTGCTCATGATAGCATACTACTACCCATGCCACCCTACGAAGTAACCGAGTAAGTGAGCCAGACACGCCTACAGTATGGCGTTGATAACGCCTCAGGATATCCTCGATCGAGATGTCGAGAATGCTTGATGTCAGACCCTCTAGGTTCTTCTCCATTGCATCATAGTCTCCAGCATCCCACCCTGATACTACACTTGCCTCTCCTCATCTCTGGATCAAAGATGTTCCCAGAGGCTAGTATGGCCCTACATATGCATGGTCAAATATTTATTGATTATTCTTTCTATCGAAAACACAAAAAACATCTTATATCCTAAAAATCCACAAAAACACTATAAAGAACAAAATGTCTTTCTTGCTTAGATTTCCCCACTAAAATCCCTTAGGGAGAACCAAGTTGGGATCGCCCTGAAAGTCCAAGCCAGCATACGCATAATCATCAATCATCAAAATTCGGGGCCTTAACCTATCAAAAAATGCATCATTGTACTTGACAATGGAGCTCGCTACATGTCATGCCATAAGGTCACACCATCGTTTCATTCTTGGGTCTCGTGGGGCTAGTATTCCCCACTCTACCTGCAGTCGCAAATGAGGGACCCATACCCAAAATTATTTAGGTCTACGTTCTTGCTTTTAGTAAGTTGTATCTTCATACTGTGGAGCACACTGTCACACCAATTGAACACTCAAGGTTCTATGCATTCAATAGCGTATTGAAAATAACTCTGGAGGGCCATGTGTGGTGAAGCACTTCCCTCCATCCATGAAATAGTAAAGAGAATGGTTCTGAGAGTCAGATCATGAACTCCAATGATGGCCACTTTACCTTTACGCCTCTCCACCTTAGGTTCGTAGTGTCGATGGATGTACTCACTCATCGGAAAGCCACCACCTCAACCCCCTATTAGGGTCACATGTGCCCCACGACGGGATAACCCCATCAAAAAGTAAATATCTTCAATGTCCAAGGAAAGAACATGGATACCCACATAAAACACTTGTTGGTCCACGTTCCACATATGGACCAAGTACTCTAATAGTCTCAGTTGGGCTCTCATGCCCTAGATTTTGAATAATTTTAACAAGCCACACTGTCGAAGGGCATTGACGGTGCTCAGATCATTCAAATACATGAAGTCATCATCCTCATGCTCTCTCGTTCTCTCCAATCCAACATTTTTCCAATCAAACACCTGTGTGGAGATGAGAGAAGATAGTTAGCAACTTTAATCATCAATTTTTGAATTCTTTTTGGTCCAACGAATGCAATTATTTTTGGGTTTTCGGCCGCTGCAACTAGGCTTCAATTACAATGCAGTATTTTCGCAACGGAGTCATTGGGCGCCTGCGGAAATATTTGATTTTTGTAGGGCCCGATACTAGTCACCTACGGCAGTCCCAATGCATGCCTATTGGCCCAAAAACTCACCCAAAAAACATCTTTTAACCACTAAAAATGAATTTAAATCCATTCAAAAGGAAGACGATGAAGATCTTACCGTCTTGATGGAGACCATTTGTCGAATAGTCGCCTGTTCTCCTCGCAATTGACAGCCGAAGTAAGGGGTAAGAAAGGGGGTTTTAGACAAGTTCTTGACCAAATGCAAATGAAATGGTAAAAGGAGTTCTTACTCTTATTTATTGCACTTTTTACCTTTTTTCATAATATTTTATATTATATAAATGTATTTTGTTATAAACCCTCAAGTCTAATAGCCTTGTGAGTGTCTTGATTCTTACAGGAAGAAGTCTAGGGTCCTAATTAATGGAGTATGGATGTTTGTTCTGTAATTTGTTTTCTCTTCATTACGCATATTGATGCTTTTTAGGATTTTTAGTAAAACCTCGAGTTCACTCTTCGTTCGTTCTCGTGCTCGAAAATTTATGAGAGTGCAACCAAGTATACTTTTTTCATCCTTTTGTACTCGTCTTGGTAACACGAAAAGAGACACACATGGAGTATCATTTAAGATCTTTTCATACTCCATAGAAACAAAAAGATTGTTGAGCAGTGTTGTTCTGTTCATTCTCATAAAAGTATTTGAATAAAACATTCGATGGGTGATAGTTTATCACTTTTTCTGTCCTATCGAACTATTTTACGAAGAAGGAACTGAGAGAGTTCTCTTTAAGTGTTTTTCAGACTCTATAAACATGAAAAACCCCCGATTTTTCTATCTTTTGACTTGTTAAACAAACATCGAAAGACCCACATGGAACTGAACCACTCCTTCTTAGGGTTCATTAAAAATACTCCAAGGGACTCGTCCGAAGGATGAGCTTACATTAGAAGCATATGTTATCCTCCTCAAGCTTGTGTAAAAATAAATAGGTACTCGCCAGAAATGGTGGGGAAAAATTTGGGAAAGAAATGTGTCTATATCCATGTTAGTGGCAGTGAAGAGTCGCTCTTGAACATGACAGCCCCTATTTCATCATTTGAATTTGGGTTGGAAAATCCATTTGTCTCTCGTCTAACTTTTTGCAGGTTTATATATTGTGTCTTATTTGAGTCAATGCTACCAAGATTGTCATCGTGTCATCCATATGTTCAAGAGAAGTTTGAATAATCCCTCTCTTGAGTTGACCATCTGCAGTTGTCAATTCCTACTATGTCAGCCTTCCATGTGTCAGTTTCAAATCATATTCATGTTTTACTCTATCCTAAATCTATTACTTATTTTGTGTCATTTGTTGAAACAGTTCTTAATTTTTTTTATCCCTAAGGCCTAAATTTTCCTTTTTCGATTTTCGGCTTTTCACAAAACACGAGTTTCATTATCAATCCCAAACACACAGCACCTTTTTCAAAGAATTTAATTATTTGGATAATAAAAGGAAAAAAAGGTTAAAAGAATTATAAGAATCCTGACGCCTTTTCTTTGAAATTTTTTAAATTATGATAAGTTATAAAACTAACGGATTTAAGGTTAAGCTTAAAGAATTTTTGGGATTCGGGGTTTTCTACAAACAATTTTTTTCTATGCAAATCGAATCATGAAATCCCGATCTCGGATTTCCCAAAACGTTGAAGTCTTAGTTAAAACACGGATTAATTAATTCTCTAATATGAAAGGTTAAGGGTTAAGATAATCATGTCACATTTCAGGATTTGCGGTTAAGTGAGACCACATCTCTTGTCATCATGATTCCCGAAATCCCGAATCACGAAACCCCGATCCATAGTTCGTGTTAAATCAAACTAATTATGTTTTGGCCTTAGTCGTGATTACTTAGTTAATTAAGATGAGTTTAAGTCCTGTCTTTAAAAAAAACGTCACGATTTCGCGATTTCGGAGATCAGATTTCATCGATAACATACTTATCGACATCATGATCCCCAAAATCTCGAAAATGTTTAATCTCAATTAATTACTTCGCTAAAAACATTTTAAATCTTAATTAACACGTCGCGATTTCGCAATTTCAGAAATTGGATTTCATCAACGACATACTTCTCGACATCATGATTTCCGAAATCCTGAAAAATAAAGTTTTCAGCTTTAATCTATGATTATCACTAATTAACCTTTTTTCCAAAACAGGATTAATGATAATCATTCTTTTTAAGTGTTCGTTCATGTTTCGCTTTCCGATTAAGTAAAGTATCTTGAATTTTCTTTAAATACCCGAAGGCGCCTAAATACGAACATTAAATGTGTATCTCAGAAATATATCTTCCACATTAAATGCCTTGAATTCTTGACAATTGTGTCAATCTCGTCACTTTTAAATGTATTCAAAGTGAACATCTAAATCTCTGTGTTTTCATTTTATCAAATGCATGAAACACTTAGTTGAGCTCATTCATCCATTTTCTGTGACAGGTTTTCAATTAAACGCAAAGTCATGGCACCAAAAAAGGCACCGAAGAAGAATGAAGATGCACAAGAAGGAGATATCATCTCTGACACCACACCACATGCTATAGACTCCATTAAATCTTGGACTCAAATCTTCGAATTGATGGAATATAAACTCAAGAATGCTCATCCTGATTTTGAGAATCATTGTCGGGACATAGCTGATTCAAAGCTTCATAAGATCATTGCGCGCCCGCGGCTCGTGGCATACAATGATATGATCAGATGGGCCCTAGAAAAGTTTGATATCCCGACGAGGAGAATATTAAATGATCAAGGAGTTATCGTCAGCTCATTCAGGCCAGAACACATACAACTAATGTATAAACTCTCGCCAAATCCTAAACATACTTTTAATGATGAATTTTTGGCAGAGTTTCAGAGGAAATAATGCATTGAGGTTATCCTAATATGATTAGAGAATGGGCGAGGTGTCCAGCAAATTTTAGAGCTGATACCCATGGGATTTATGCTACAACATCCTTGAATGAATACATGGTATATGTAGCTATTATGTTATGTAGAATTTTCGGGAGAAAAGATCCCTGCCATTTTCATGCAGATTGGGTGCCCTTCTTAGAAGAAGCATCAGAAGGGAATGCTTTTAACTGGCATAACATTTTGTCAGATAACCTAACATAGGAAATCTTAAACTACAAAGCAGCAAAATCAAAGGGACAACCAGCAGCCTTTTACATGTCAGCATACATTATGGATGCAATCTGTTATGTGACTCCTTTACCTTTAATGAATTGGAGTTGGAACATATCTTGTCCAGAACCCATTCATAAATATCACTCAACCCTTTGGGAAGAAAATGCTAAGGATGCATTTTATGAGGTTTGTCATTTTATAATAATTCTAATGCATAAAATATTTTTTGGATGCGAACCCCCTCACATTTATGATGCAATCACAGAAAATATTAAAGCAATTGTCGACTGGTTTATTGAGGAGAATTTTTCCTACATTAGGGTTTATGGTTGTTCCATTCCCCCTCATGCACTCCCTAAATTCCTACCAGACAGATTGGTGTGCAGGGAGATAACCCATCAGATAGTAAAGGGCAGTGTTGGATTAGAACTAAAAGTAGCTCAGAAGAAGTCATGGCCAACTTTCCCTGTACATATTGGGGAATTTTCTTTATTAAATCTAGGCCATTCTAAGGTAGAGGCTGAATCATTAGAAGAAGTGAAATTAGTAGATATTGAGCACAGAAAGTATGACCCCTACCAAGTAATAAGTAGCCATTTTATACATTGTAATCTAAAGGCTTATGAACATGAAACATCTATCTATGATCATGTATTTAAGGATGTTAAATCCTATGAAGAAGTATTGAACAGAGTACAGGCCATGTCACCTAACTTGCAGATCAGATTCGCGTCATTCCAGAGCCATAGGCGAAGTTGCCTACCCAAGTGTTTGCAGGGTGAAGTTTCGACCCCACCTCCAAAACAGGAAGGGCCTCCTCCAAGGTTTGAAACAAATACACAGGACAAAGAAAATACTAAAGGCAAGATGAAGGATACTGAGATACCTTCCCAAGACACAAAGGGTTCCCAAACAAAATAATCAGAGACAGAGAAGGGAAAAGAGATGGAAACAACCCCAGAAATCCCTAAGGATGTTCCAGAAAAGACAGGAGGAACAACATCAACAGAGCTCGATAGTCCCATCACTTCCTTAACCCCATTGTAGTCAACTTATGGAAGGCCCCATGAAGGAGCTATGTATGTCAATGATCTAGAGATAATTTCAAGGGATGAAATCCCTCCATCAGATTACTTTTTTAGTAAAAAGAGAAGAGCAATCCTGAAATAGGAAATCCATCCAAGAAGAGAGGGGATGATTAAAAAACATAGGGTCATTATAGATGGAAAGAAGCTTAAATATGGAGAATTTTCTACAGAGTTAGCAGGTACGATGGGTGCTATAGCATCGGCAAATATATATTCTGTTGGCATTTTAACAACCATACTCGAACAAAAAGACCAAACAATAGTTTAGCTACAGGACAAATTGAAAGAAACTGAGAGAAATATCAGTTGGAGAATACAAAAGGATATAGAACAAGCTAGACTAAAAGATATTCAAGAAATTCAAAAACTGAAAATAGACTTAGAAGAGGCAAAACAAATAATACAGTTCACACAGGCACAGGTCCAAAAGCAGGGAGAAGAAAATAAACAGTTACAAGATAAAATTAGTTCTATTACTAATCAAGTAGTAGAACTTGAAATTTTCAAGACACAAGCATTGGGAATACATTTGAAAATAGAAGAAGAACAACAGAAAGTGCTTTTGAATCTGGAAGTAGTCCATAATTACTTTCAAGAAACAAATAAATCCTTGGAGAATGTTTTCCAGAAGGAAAGGGAAGCGAAAGCGGCAAGAATGACTTTCCAAAAGGCAGTAGCCCTCTCAACAAAGGAAGAAGTCGGAAGGATTTAGAAATTATCCATTTCAGAACAGGTTAAAGGAGACGTAATACTTAAAGTGTGGGAAGCAGACCTGGCCGAATATAAAAGAATAACCAGAGATGTCAATGATGATTGCCAAGGAATTTTTTATCTCTTAGAAAGGACTTCATTGAATATCGGAAAAAATGACTGTCCCGGATTATTAGGTGAGATTAATATTGCCAAGCACCAGCTAAGGTTCAAAGAAGAGCTGGAGGAAATGAAGATAGAGATCTCAAAAATTAAATTAATCAATATTACAAAAATTGACAAATGGATGGTAACACCGAACTTAAAGTTGCAAACTATTAAGTTCACAGGAAAGATGATAGAAGATCATTTGCCTGATTTACAGAAAAGATTTTTCATGTTTGAAACAAAAGAGATACCAGATGCTCCCAGAGTTTTTGTAAAATTTTTGGGAAAGTGTGTTCACTGTCTTGAGGTGGAAAAAGGAAGTTCATCAACATTAACATAAAAGTATTTTTTTGGAATATTTTCATCATTAGAAATTAGAAAGGAAATGTAAACGGTTGACATTATTCATATATGTAACCGTAATCTTAGGAAGTTGTTTAGTCACCAACGATAAATTTTTTGATGAAGATGTATAAATATATTTTCAAAAGACTGAGAAAAGGCTTTTGAGTTTTGGACAGAGCCGATTGTATTAACAGTTTTCCAATCCATCATAATATATGATACAAACGAGATTCTGAATCCTGCCAATTTATAGCTATGTGTTTTTCAACCCTGTCTACTATACTTTATTATGTTTTTTCATTCAATGTTTTTCTAATGAATAATCAATTTGAAGTTATCTGCAAACATCTTTTATAGTTTAGATTGACTTGGATATCAAATTATTTACAACTTTTCCTCTGAAATTGCTATCAGTGATTTTAAGACCTGTGAATCTTTTGAACCTTAATACTTAACTTTTCATTAGAAGTCTTGTTTTCCTTCTCTATTACATGTTACAATATGAGATTCTTTCTTTACTAAAGCCTCATATTTTTCTGTAGTACTTCTTTGTTATTTTATAATTCTCAAATTGTTGCAAATCCAGGAAACGACCTCGAATGTATTTATGTTAATGTTTTGAATTTCAAAATTATTTTTCCTATTCTCATCTCTTAAAAGTTTGAAGTGACATTTGATTAAATTCTTTCACAATTAAATAAAATCTTATTCTCCATGAATATCCTAAATAGCAGACAACCCAACATTGAACCTGGCCTTCAAGATCAAACCAGTATCGCTCTGAACCTATTTCATACCATCCTACAAACAACAATTAATTAGGTCGAATTAGAACATTCATGGACTGCTATTGAGAGAGATATTAGCATCCAAGAACAGCAGGAAGCTAGAAAGAGACAGTTGAGAAATTGATTATGCTTCACCCTTCCTTTTCAATTCTTATCCTCAAGTTATTATTTTTAACATTTACGGATGCCTTGACAGTATACTTTACAGCCTTAAAGTATAAACTCAGGAACAACATCTTTTTGGCGCCGTTGTCGGGGAACGAAGAAACGAATATTTTCCCTGGGAAGAACGACATTGACATTTTCTGTCTTTGATAGTGAACAAGGATAGAAAATTTTCTAAGGCTACTAATATTTTTCACTTGGTGACTCCACGATAAATAAACTGGCTATTAGCCAAAAGAACACCAGAAAAAACCTGGATATCAAGCAGACCTTGCCAGTCTCCGATCCGGAAAAGATTTTAAAATCACAAAAATCACTTAGACAAGTCTTTTTACCCACACATACTATATGTTAGCCTGAATTTACGTAGTTAAACATTTCGAAAACTCTTGAAAGATCTCTTTCACTTCCCCTCTCATACGATACGTTCTCATTTCCTGTGGTTTCCTCCCCAGATTTCTGAGAATCTTCTCCTCACACATTCTAAGCTTCAGCCTCAAATTTAACCATGGCTGCACAAGGAGGTGTTGGAGCTAGAGGTGGTGCCCCTAGAGGACCAGCAGGTGGTCAAGTACCGCTTTCTGGAATCTTCACTAAAGTAGTTGCTAGATATGCTCCCCTTGTCCTTCCCGTTCCTCTACATGATCTCCCCGAAAATTATATGAAAAGTCTTCTGAAATTTACAGGGGAAGGGGATCTGACTACCCAAGAACATATAAAAAAATTTGACCAATTTGTTGACATCCTCGGAATAGAACATAAAGATGTCTATTCTAGACTCCTTGTTCAGACTTTCGAAGGATAGGTGAGGACCTAGTTCCGATCCTTAGCAGCGGGATCTTTAAGATCTTATGAAGAACTTGAAAGCGCTTTTATTAAACAATGGGGAAATTAAAAGCAAAAACTGAAACTGGAAACAAAGAAAATAGGAAATTCAAAGAACAAGGTGGACCTTCAGGATTGGGGAAATCCTTGGGAAACAGAATAGACGAGATGGATAGGGTAATTAGAGAACTTTCAAACAAGATCTCAAAAATGGAACTAGAGAAATCGAAAAGGGATAATTTCCCCAGGAAAGATTTTAGAAGAAATCATGATCCTCAGGGCCCATAGAAAATAATTAAAAATGAAGACCAAAAAATTCCAACACCCTTCAAAAGTGAAAAATTCATTGGAGACGAAGATCTAGGATATTTTGAAGAGATCGATGAAGATATTAATAATCTTGGCGATGATAATAACTCACCTTATTTATCGAGACAAGATTATGAAAGATCCTTAA
Source organism: Picea glauca (assembly GCA_000966675.3). Classification (NCBI taxonomy): domain Eukaryota; kingdom Viridiplantae; phylum Streptophyta; class Pinopsida; order Pinales; family Pinaceae; genus Picea; species Picea glauca. Next base: position 93,790 of record JZKD02S1643807.1, read on the forward strand.
ATAAAGAAATTACATCGAAAGATAATGTTAGCAATAATATGTCTGAAGATTTCACCTTTCAATATATCGCAGATGATATCATAGCCGAGCTACAGGGAAAATATAATTTAAGACCAAGGAACAAAAGTCTCCCAACTATTTCGACAAGAAAGATCTTGCCAAGAAGCAAAACTGATGAGGTAGAAACTCTCCCTATGAAGACACAAGCTCCTGTAAATGAAAACAAGTCCACATCACAAAGAAAAGCTAAAAAGAAAGGAATGGAGGCCCCGAATATAGAAAATGACAAGGCCTTAGGAAATTTTAATTTGGAAAACGAAATAAATAAAATCAAAATTCCTATTCCCCTTGTTGAATTAGCTAAAAATCCCATATACAGAAAACAAATCACCAAGATGATTAACTTTTCGAAAGACGAAAGCCAGGCCGATGTCATCAACTTAGAAGATGACAAGCCCAACATAGTCTTGGGTCCACACTTCGAAGGTGCAAGAGACACTGTGGCCCCCTTTTATATCATGTTAACCTTGTTTGACCACCTTCTCCATAACTGTATGCTGTATTCAAGAGATTCCCACAATGTGATGCCAAAGGCAATTATGGAAAAACTTGGTCTTGAAATCACAAGGCCCTATGGTGACTTATATTCTTTTGATTCAAGGAAGGTCAAATGCATAGGTATGATTAAAGACCTAGTGGTAGGTTTGGCTCAAATACCTTCTAAAAGCATTCTTATGGATGTAGTGGTCATTGACATCCCTCCAAAGTATGGTATGCTATTATCTAGGTCATGGGGTGCCAAGCTTGGAGGATCTCTCCAAATGGATATGACATACGCTACAATTCCAGTTTTTGGAGGACAATACATGCGTCTTTACAGAGAGACTAGGTTGGAATTTACTGTAGGTGATCCACACAACCCAAACAATCATCCAGTTTATATTGCTGACCAAGACTTAGGAAATTGTATATTATCTATTGATGACGATTTTGAGGTAGATATAGACAAAAATTGTATAGAAGAAAAAACTTAAAAAAAAAGAAATAGAAAAAAATGTATATAACACTGNAAACAAAAACAAATGTATATAACACTGGTGTATGGAAAATTTATTTTGATGGTGCCTCGTCTTTCCTTGGAGCCGGAGCAGGAGCACTCCTTGTGGCTCCCAATGATAAATTTGTAATCCCCTTTTCATATAGGATTCAGTGGAATGTGGATTGTACAAACAATGTATGCGAGTATGAAGCTTTAGTACTAGTATTAGAAGCTGCTAGGAGGATGAAAATAAAGAAACTCGAAGTCTTTGGTGACACCGAGTTAATTATAAAATAGGTGAATCAGCAGTACCAAGCCAAACATCCTAGATTGCGTTCCTATAGGAATTGTGTCTGGGATTTAATCGAGAACTTTTTCTCCTTTATGAATGTTCATTTCATCCCAAGGTCTAAAAATCAACAAGTTGATGCTTTAGCCAAAGAAGCATCAACTTTCACACCCCCAACTGCTTTTAAATTAAAGTATCACATACAAATGAGACATCGCCCTTCGATACCCAATAACATATAGCATTGGCAGGTCTTTGAGGATGATGAGAAGATTTGAAAGTTTCTTGACTCATTAGATGAATTTGTAGAAATGCATAATGATCAAGAAAATCAAAATGATCCCATTTGGATCATGTAGGAAGGGGGAGGATTCTAAAGAGTTTCACGATAAAATCACAAATCATCGAATGCTCATTCTCAAGAACAACCAGATTCCCAAGGGTCTAATTCCCTTGGAAAGACTATTTAATCAAGATGATATCCCTTCAAAAACCACCCTACAATCCCAACCAGAGGAGGTTGAATATTGTAACATAGGAACTAAATAAAACCCCCGAATGGTAAAACTATCCAAATATCTATCAACGGAAAATAAAAATAAATACGTGGAGTTATTAAGAAAATACAAAGACGTTTTTGCATGGCCGTATGAAGAACTGAAAACATATGACACTTCTGTGATCGAACATAAGATACCACTGAAGCCTGGTGTCAAACCTTTTAAACAAAAACTCCGACAAATCAACCCCATTTTACTACCTGTTATCGAAAGAGAAGCCAAAAAACTCCTTGATGCTAAGATAATTGTACCACTGAGATATTCTGATTGGGTAGCCAATCTAGTCTCGTTTAGGAAGAAAAACGGGGAAATTAGACTGTGTGTCGATTTCAGAAATCTTAATAAATCCTCTCTCAAATATAATTATCCCCTACCTAAAATGGACCATGTTCTAGAAAAAGTAGTAGGAGATAATAGGATGTCAATGATTGATGGATTTCTAGGTTACAATCAAATTGCCATCAGTGATCACAATAAAGAAAAAACCACCTTTACCACTCCTTGGGGCACATTTATGTACGATAAAATGTCGTTTGGATTGATGAATGTAGGTGATACTTTTCAACATGCAATGCATTTTTCTTTTGTTGGCGAACAGGACAAATTTGTAGTTATCTATTTGGATGACCTTACTATTTTTTCTAAATTGGATGAAGATCATCTGAGTCATCTCAAACGGACATTTGAGAAATTCCGCAGGTTTAGTCTATCCTTAAATCCTAAGAAGTCTCACTTCGCTATGCAAGAAGGAAAGTTGTTGGGTCACATCGTATCTCGTGATGGAATTAGAATTGACCCTAAAAAAGTTGAAGCTATAGATTATTCCTAGGAATGTGAAAGAAATTCAGTCATTCTTAGGAAAAATAAATTTTTTGAGAAGATTTATTCCTAACTTCGCTGAAATCGTGAAATTGATTACAGATATGCTTAGGAAAAACAACGAAGTGAAATGGACAGCAGAAGATAAAGCATCCTTTGCCCATATCAAGAAGGTTATAAGTGAGGCGTCGATACTAGCGAGCCCCGATTATCTCAAGGATTTTCTTATTTTTTCATTTGCCTCTGAACATACACTCGCTGTCGTACTCCTTCAGAAGAATGAAGAAGGTTTCGAGCAACTGATAGCCTTCTTTAGCAAAAGTCTCCGAGATGCCGAACTCAAATATAATATAATGGAAAAACAAGCATATGCTATGGTAAAAGCGTTAAAAGCTTTCAGAACTTATGTTTTACATTCTAAGGTGATTGCATATGTACMCACTAGCTCCGTAAAAGATATTTTGGTTCAAGCAGACAGTGATGGMAAAAGAGRAAGATGGCTTGCMAAAATTCAARAGTTCGACTTGGAGGTTAAAYCGAMWAAWHTAGTAAAGGGGMAAGRCTTAGCTAAACTTTTAGCTGAATCCAATTTCAGAGCTCTTGGGATAAACAACTCTCAGGAGGAGGAAGAGTGGGTAGACGTGAATGAACTTGAGGACCAAATAACTGAAAACCGAATTGAAGAGAAATTTGTGTCATCAAATTGGTACAAGGACATAGTAGCATACTTACTAACATTGAAATGTCCAAGTGACTTGTCTCCATCCAAATCTAGAACGCTAAAGCTGCATGTAATCAAATACTATATTTTCAAAAAATGATTATATTGGAAAGACCCTCTTGGCTTCCTCTTGGTCTGTCTGGTCGAGTCGGAAATAGAAAAAGTTATAATTCAATTTCACGAAGGAGTATGTGGAGGACACCATGCCTGGAGAGCTATGACATATAAAATCCTGAGGCCTGGTTATTATTGGCCCAAACTTTTCCCAGATGTCAATGCTAAGGTACGAGCTTCCAGCCCTTGCCAATTTTTTGTAGGAAAACTTAAACTCCCAGTGATGCCATTGGTCCCAGTCAAGACAGAAGATCCTTTTCAGCAATGGGGACTAGATTTCATAGGTGAAATTAATCCTCATTCTAGTGCTCAACACAGATGGATCTTGACCGCTACAGACTACTTCACCAAATGGGTGGAAGTTATCCCAACAAGAAAGGCTATTGATTCGGTGGTTATAGATTTCTTAGAAGAAAATATTGTGTCTAGGTTCAGCTGTCCCAGAAAGATAGTCACGGACAATGTGCAGGCTTTTAAGTCTATGGCTATAGTTAGCTTTTGCCAAAAATATAATATTTTGCTGGGTCATTCCACAACATACTATCCTCAGGGAAATGGTCTGGCAGAATCTTCAAACAAGAGATTAATCAGTATAATCAAGAAAGTGTTAAACGAAAATAAAAAGTCTTGGCATTTGCATTTGAAATACGCTCTGTGGGAAAATCGGATAGGCACAAAAAAGTCTATCAATACTTCTCCCTTCCAAATGGTATATGGAACAGATGTAGTGTTGCCCATAAACCTAGCACTTCTTGTAATGAAACTATGGCAAGATGAGAAGGAAGAACCAAATCCTCTCACAAGAAGGATAAATCAGCTGATTGAAGTTCAGCAACACAGGGCGGTAGTGGATGAAAGGTTGCAGAGGTACCAGGATGACATGAAGGTGTTATTCGATCGTAAAACCAAAGACAAAAAATTTCTCCCCGGGGATTTGGTTTTGAGATGGGATGCTCGGAAGGAGGATTCAGGAAAAAATGGTAAATTCGATCACATTTGGTACGAACCATTTAAGGTAGCATCTCCTGAAGGAAAAAATTCATTTATTCTTGAAAAGTTGGATGGTAAAATCCTGAACACTTACGCCCCTATCAACGGGCGTTTTTTAAAACATTATATGGAATAATTGATTTCCAGAATTTCCACTTTATATACCATTTTGTTGTTTATTTTCATAATTTTCTTTAGAAAGTCTATTTTCATTTTGTAAATAAATAAAAATAAAATAAAATTAGTTAATTTTTTTATACTAAAAAAAAATGGTTTTTTTTTATATTGTTCTTTCACAGGATTCTAACAGACAGCCTGAACGCAGAAAATAAAATTGTCAAAAATAGGTGATAAATAGTATTTTTTGTTATTTAAAAAAAATAAAAAATGATAATGGTAAGGCAAAGTTATGAGTTCCAACAAAGTCCATTTTATTAAAAAAAAAAAAATGTGTTTCTTATCCCATAAGTTGATAGGTAAATAAAAAGTGTTTTCAATACTTAAGCCTTAAGGGTTTCACTTAGAACAAGACTAGAGGTAATCGAAGTAAAAAGTCTTTAAGAGAACAGTCCAAAAGGATAGGTTTAATTTATAACCTCTGTTTCCTAACTTACAGATCATTTGACGTCTCCTTTTATACCCTTAGTTCTGTCTTTTGCTTTTTCGGATTTCCCATAGAGGTAGGAGAGATTATGTCATAACTATTGAAATCGAAAAATAGTTCTAAATCAGCAAGAAAAGTCCTCATATTTCTTTTTCTATGATTAAACATGGTTATGCTTAGGCTGATTCTGACTCTCCTAGATTTCTTAACAGTTTGTCTGAGGATTTAAGCTTGCTCAAAAAAAAAAACCCTGAAATTAATCTTCCCCTTTTTCTCTGCATAATAAGGTGTTTTGAAAGTTGAGAAAAGGTTGGACTAAAGTAATCAAAACAGGTTGGCAAACCTCTATTGTAAATTTTTACACAGATACCACCCTTGGTATATTAAGTATCACTGATTGCCCCTGCTTCGTATTCATAAGCTAAATATAAGACAGATGGTGAAAGGAAATTCATATTTGATTGCCCCCATCTAGTCCCAAAGACGATGAAAGGAAATTCATTTAAATTATTTCCCTCGTCTAATATAAAGAAATAGATAACTTCACCGGGGTACTGAACAGGCCCACTGGCAGTGAAGCAATATCTGAGTGTAAATATATAATTAGCACTCGAAGCGGTGAAAGGAAATTTAGTAAAAAATGTATAGATAACTTCATCGGGGTACTGAACAGGCCCGCTGACAGTGAAGCAATATCTGAGGTATCTGTAAGGTTGTCATACTTATCTACCACTCTACTATAGTTACCAATTTTTTCGAAATTGGATCTTCATCCCAAGTCTAGATAGAGCTCCCCATTTAAAAATATAAGTTTTGTTTCGCTTGATGCAAGCCGAAAGTCACAAATCTGTTGAGTTTCCTAAGATTGTTTTAATCATCTTAATACTAACTTAATTTTAGACGAGAAGGAGAATATTATGAAGAAGACTAAAACTAAGTTTAAAACAATTAAGAACTTTGAAAAGATTTTCAGAAGTTAAAATGAAATATCTTTTTTCCTCTTTTTCCTTTCCCTTAGCAGCTTTGGCAGTGATAAACCTTTGACACCATTAACCCAATGAAGGCACTAAGTCTACATGTTCTCCTCGTCCCACAAGGAGACGAGGTCCCCTGTTGGAGCCTATGTTGAAACAATTCTTAATTTTTTTTATCCCTAAGGCCTAAATTTTCCTTTTTCAGTTTTTGGCTTTTCACAAAACACGAGTTTCGTTATCAATCCCAAATACACGGCACCTTTTTCAAAGAATTTAATTATTTGGATAATAAAAATCAAAAAGGTTAAAAGAATTATAAGAATCCCAACGCCTTTTCTTTGAAATTTTTTTAATTATGATAAGTTATAAAACTAACAGATTTAAGGTTAGGCTTAAAGAATTTTCGGGATTCGGGGTTTGCTACAAACGAATTTTTTTGATGAAAATCGAATCGCAAAATCCCGATCCCCAATTTCCCGAAATGTTGAAGTCTTAGTTAAAACACAGATTAATTAATTCTCTAATATGAAAGGTTAAGGGTTAAGATAATCATGTCACATTTCGGGATTCGCGGTTCAGTGAGACCACATCTCCTGTCATCATGATTCCAAAAATCCTGAATCACGAAACCCTGATCCATAGTTCGTGTTAAATCAAACTAATTATGTTTTGGCCTTAATCATAATTAGTTAGTTAATTAAGATGAGTTTAAGTCCTGTCTTTAAAAAAAACCGTCGCGATTTCGCGATTTCGGAGATCGGATTTCATAGATAACATACTTCTCGACATCATGATCCCCGAAATCTCGAAAACGTTTAATCTCAATTAATAACTCACTAAAAACGTTTTAAGTCTTAATTAACACATCACGATTTCGTGATTTCACAATTTCGGAAATCGGATTTCATCGACGACATACTTCTCGACATCATGATTTCCGAAATCCAGAAAAACAAAGTTTTCAGCTTTAATCTATGATTATCACTAATTAACCTTTTTTCCAAAACAGGATTAATGATAATCATTATTTTTAAGTGTTCGTTCATGTTTCTCTTTTCGATTAAGTAAAGTATCTCGAATTTTATTTAAAGACCCGAAGGCGCCAAAATACAGACATTAAATGTGTATCTCAGAAATATATCTTTCGCATTAAATGCCTTGAATTCTTCACAACTATGTCAATCTCGTCACTTTTAAATGTATTCAAAGTGAACATCCAAATGTCTATGTTTTCATTTTATCAAACGCATGAAACACTTAGTTGAGCTCGTTCATCCATTTTCTGTGACAGGTTTTCAATTAAACGCAAAGTCATGGCACCAAAAAAGGCACCGAAGAAGAATGAAGATGCACAGGAAGGAGATATCATCTCTGACACCACACCACACATTGTAGAATCCATTAAATCTTGGACTCAAATCTCCGAATTGCTGGAATATGAACTCAAGAACGCTCATCCTGATTCTGAGAATCATTGTCGAGACATAGCTGAGTCAGAGATTCATAAGATCGTTGCACGCCCGCAGCTCGTGGCATACAATGATATGATCAGTTGGGCCCTGGAAAAGGTCGATATCCCGACGAGGAGCATCTTAAACGATCCAAGATTTATCGTTGGCTCATTCAGGCCAAAACACATACAAGTAATGTATAAACTCTCGCCAAATCCTAAACATACTTTTAATGCCGAAATTTTAGCAGAGTTTCAGAGGAAAGAATGCATTGAGGAAGACTGGACATATCCTGATATGATTAGAGAATGTGCGAGGTGTCCAGCAAAGTTTAGAGTTGATACCCATGAAATTTATGCTACAACAACCTTGAATGAATACATGGTATATGTAGCTATTATGTTATGTAGACTTTTCGGGAGAAAAGATCCCTGCCATTTTCATGCAGATTGGGTACCCTTTTTAAAAGAAGCGTTAGAAGGGAATACTTTTAACTGGCATAATATTTTGCCAGATAACCTAACACGGGAAATCTTAAACTACAAAGCAGCAAAATCAAAGTGACAACCAGCAGCCTTTTACATGTCAGATACATTATGGATGCAATCTGTTATGTGACTCCTTTTCCTTTAATGAATTGGAGTTGGAACATTTCCTGTCCAAAACCCATTCATAAATATCACTCAGCCCTTTGGGAAGAAAATACTAAGGATGCATTTTATGAGGTTTCTCATTTTATTATAATTCCAATGCATAAATTATTTTTGTGATGCGAACCCCCTCGCATTTCTGATGCAATCACATAAAATCTTAAAGAAATTGCCGACTGATTTATTGAGGATAATTTTTCCTACATTAGGGTTTACGGTTGTTCCATTCCCCCTCATGCACTCCCTAAATTCCTACCAGACAGATTGGTGTGCAGGGAGATAGCCCATCAGATAGTAAAGGGCGGTGTTGGATTAGAGCTAAAAGAAACTCAGAAAATGTCATGGCCAACTTTCCCTGTACATATTGAGAAATTTTCTTTATTAAATCTAGGCCATTCTAAGGTAGAGGATGAATCATTAGAAGAAGTGAAATTAGTAGATATTGAGCATAGAAAGTATGACCCCTACCAAGTAATAAGTAGGCATTTTATACATTGTAATCTAAAGGATTATGAACATGAAACATCTATCTATGATGATGTATTTAAGGATGTTAAATCCTATGAAGAAGTACTGAACATAGTACAGGCCATGTCACCTAACTTGCAGACCGAATTCGCGTCATTCCAGAGCCATAGGCAAAGTTGCCTGCCCAAGAGTTTGCAGGATGAAGTTTCGACCCCACCTCCAGAACAGGAAGGGCTTCCTACAGGGTTTGAAACAAATACATAGGACAAAGAAAATACCAAATTCAAGATGAAGGATACTGAGATACCTTCCCAAGACACAGAGGGTTCCCAAACAAAAGAATCAGAGACAGAGAAGGGAAAAGAGTTGGAAACAACCCCAGAAATCCCTAAGGATGTTCCAGAAAAGACAGGAGGAATAGCATCAACAGATCTTGGTAGTCCCATCACTTCCTTAACCCCATTGCAGTCAACTTATGGAACCCCCCATGAAGGAAATCTATATGTCAGTGATCTAGAGCCAATTTCAAGGGATAAAATCCCTCCATCAGATTATTTTTTCAGTAAAAAGAGAAGAGCAATCTTGAAACAAGAAATCCATCCAAGAGGAGAGGGGATGATTAAAAAACATAGGGTATTTATAGATGGAAAGAAGCTTAAAGATGGAGAATTTGCTACGAAGTTAGTGGGTATGATGGGTGCTATAGCATCAGCAAATATATATTCTATTGGTATTTTAACAACCATGCTCGAACAAAAAGACCAAACAATAGTTCAGCTACAGGACAAGTTGAAAGAAACTGAGAGAAATATCAGTTGGGGAATACAAAAGGGTCTACAACAAGCTAAACTAAAAGATATTCAATAAATTCAAAAAATGAAAAAGACTTAGAAGAGGCAAAACAAATAATATAGGTCACACAGGCATAGGTCCAAAAGCAGGGAGAAGAAAATAAACAGTTACAAGATAAAATTAGTTCTATTACTAATCAAGTAGTAGAACTTGAAATTTTCAGGACACAAGCATTGGGAATACATTTGAAAATAGAAGAAGAAGAACAGAAAGTGTTTTTGAATCTAGAAGTAGTCCAGAATTACTTTCAAGAAACAAATAAATCCTTGGAGAATGTTTTCCAGAAGGAATAGGAAGTGAAAGCGGCAAGAACAACTTTCCAAAAGGCAGTAGCCCTCTCAACAAAGGAAGAAGCTGGAAGGATTCAGAAATTATCCATTTCAGAACAGGTTAAAGGAGACGTAATACTTAAAGTGTGGGAAGCAGACCCAGCCGAATATAAAAGAATAACCAGAGATGTTAATGGTGATTTCCAGGGAATTTTTTATCTCTTAGGAACGACTTCATTGAATATTGGAAAAAAATGATTGTCCCATATTTTTAGGTGAGATTAATATTGCCAAGCACCAGCTAAGGTTCAAAGAAGAGCTGGAGGAAATGAAGATAGAGATCTCAAAAATTAAATTAATCAATATCATAGAAATCGACAAATGGATGGTGACACCGAACCTAAAGTTGAAAACTATTAAGTTCACAGGAAAGATGATAGAAGATCGTTTTCCTGAATTACAGAAAAGATTTTTCATGTTTGAAGCAAAAGAGATACCAGATGCTCCCAGAGTTTTTGTGAAATTTTTGGGAAAGTGTGTTCACTGTCTTGAGGTGGAAAAAGGAAGTTCATCAACATTAATGTAAAAGTATTTTTTTGAATATTTTCATCATTAGAAATTAGAAAGGAAATGTAAATGGTTGACATTATTCATATATGTAACTGTAATCTTAGGAGGTTGGTTAGTCACCAACGAGAAATTTTTTGATGAAGATGTATAAATATATTTTCAAAAGACTGAGAAAAGGCTTTTGATTTTTGGAGAGAGACAATTGTATTAACAGTTTTCCAATCCATCATAATATATGATACAGACGAGATTTTGAATCCTGTCAATTTGTAGCTATGTGTTTTTCAACCCTGTCTAATATACTTCATTATGTTTTTTCATTCAATGTTTTTCTAATGAATAATCAATTTGAAGTTATCTGGAAACATCTTTTATAGTTCAGATTGATTTGGATATCAAATTATTTACAACTTTTCCTCTGAAATTTCTATCAGTGATTTTAAGACCTATGAATCTTTTGAACCTTAATACTTAACTTTTCATTAGAAGTCTCGTTTTCCTTCTCTATTACATGTTACAATATGAGATTCTTTCTTTATTAAAGCCTCATATTTTTCTGTAGTACTTCTTTGTTATTTTATAATTCTCAAATTGTTGCAAATCCAGGAAACGACTTCGAATGTATTTATGTTAATGTTTTGAATTTCAAAATTGTTTTTCCTATTCTCATCTCTTAAAAGTTTGAAGTGACATTTGATTAAATTCTTTCACAATTAAATAAAATCTTATTCTCCATGACTGTCCCAAATAGCAGACAACCCAACATTGAACCTGGCCTTCAAGATCAAACCAGTATCGCTCTGAACCTATTTAATACCATCCTACAAACAACAACTAATCGGGTCGAATTAGAACGTTCATGGGCTGCTATTGAGAGAGATATTAGGATCCAAGAACAGCGGGAAGATAGACAGAGATAGTTGAGAAACTGATTCTTCTTCACCCTTCCTTTTCAATTCTTACCCTCAAGTTATTCTTTTTAACATTTACAGATGCCTTGACGGTATACTTTACAACATTAAAGTATAAACTTAGGAACAACATCATTGATGGGGTATACATCAAGGCCCTCCTGTGACGAGTCTCTTCCTGTCGACTTCAACTCGTTATCTAGGGATGATACTTAGAAATCGTTTAGTACCTTAGAGCCTGCATGCCCTAATAGTAAGTTTCTTCTCTCTTGACAATGGATTTACATCATTTGTCCCTTATGAAAAGATTTAATCGAATGTTCGAATTCATCTCATTTATTCACGTTTGTTGGATTTTACTACAATACCTTGGGAGCCATTGACATCAATGTTGATTTCCCTCGCACTTGTTAACAGTTTTCATTAATAACCGGTAATCAAGCGGTTTCTAACCATGTTCGACTCTAACACCTATAATCACATGGCTATATTTGTACTTATGAACGATGGGATTGAATACCCTAGATCTCATCATTCATGGTCTAGGTTGCGATGGAATATTGATGATTTGTATTGACACATAGATCCACTTTGTATGTCTCATGGCTATGTTTGCATCCAAATTTTTCTCTTACATAGATCCACAGTGTATTCCTTGTGGCTATGTAACATTTTGATGGCATGGATCCACAGTGTATCATTAGTGGCCATGACTTACACTTATGAGTTCAATCATTTGTAGTCTAAACATGGGAATTCCTACTCCATACATGGTATCATATTGTGTAGATGCTTGCTTGTTCGCAGGTTCCCAATTGGTGTGTTCTTTGTTCCCGACACACACACATATTTTACAAAGTATTTCGGTTGTCACAAGTTCCGACCTCATACTTTGGGGGGCATTATGTTACACATTATTTTGGTCACTCTAATGATGACTTTACAAGCATGTAATCAGGCCCTCAAATCATATTTTGCCTGAGAAAAGTGACTCCTTTCCTCCCCTGCAAGACTACCTTTTAGAAGGATGTCACAAGCTACCTATAGTGTACAGTGTAAAAAACCATGATTTCCGCAGGTTACTCTATAATTGGCTTGCGGGATTTCCGCAGGTTTCTATATAGGCAGGGTGCAGCGGTGTTTGAAAGCCAAAAGAGGAAAGAGGTTCAAGAAGTTTCTAGAAGGGGAATCTTTTGGAATGTGAGGTGGTGTCCGTATGGTTACAATATTACTGACTTCTCTGATCTAGTGGGATCATCCTCATCCTTTTAACCACTTCAAATTCTCCTATATAATAATGGGCTTCTCATCGAAAAGGTTAAACACAGTTAAGCAAAGTTGAGAAAAGGATTGTTGGAAGAATAGTTTGGAGATTGTGTGAAGAATATTATTTTAGTTCATGCTTGAGGTTTGCATTCAATCATCAAGATTTTGAAGATCATCTTCATGCAAATCTCGGAACAATTATATGTATGTGTTGGAATGAAGGACCACTAAAAGGGAACTTGTGACATCAAGGAATTTCGGTTGTATCTTCCACTTTTATTCAATATAATATAGTGGCATGTTTATTTCCCATAAAATCATTCTCATTTTATTACATGACTCATTGATCATATGTTTAAGTTTTAATTGAATCTATCATAGTTGCTTTCACTTTGGTTGGTTTGTGTCATTGCAGATCTAGTTTCACAAGACCACCGGAGCGAAGCGGGAACAACAAAGATATAAGGAAGCGATCTCAAAGGTAATTCATCAATTATTTCTTTGACACTTAGATTAGTGATTGTAACTTAGGAAAAGCGTCATGTCCTGCCCTGTTTTGTTCTAAATCTAGGTGGATCTAGAGAGATTATTTTATGTCTGCATTTACCTATTTATCCTATAACAAACTAATATATTTCTTCTTCAACATGTACAGGGATTATGACATACAATTTTTCATGGTGATGAAATTGTGACACTTAAGTGCAACACTTGGTAAAGTGCGAAACTTAAGTGTATAAAATATGGGACACTTAAGTGTGACAATTGGCAATGCGATACTTGTGACACTTAAGTGTGACATTTGGTAGTACAATAGTGGCGACACTTACCACACTTAAGTGTGACTTTTGGTAGTCCATCACTTAGGTGTGTAACAACAGGTCGACTAAAAAATCAAGTAAAGTATTTACTTGGAAGGTTATAAATACACATCAAGAACCTCTCATTTAATCACCAAGCAAGGATGTGATTTCTTAGAGAAGGCAAAGTAGTGGAGTTGTGCAAAGGAGGGAGTGCTCAGAGACACAAATTGGAGAAGGGTTTTCAGAAAACCCTAATTGAGAATACACCCATGAGTCAAGCATAGGGTGTCTCGTGAGGCACCCACTGGTTGTCCTTGTATCATCATGTGAGGCCCTTCCTATTGCTCTGTCCAGTCCCATGAGGCTGAGGAAATTTTTTGAGTAAGGTATTTTTCTTGATACTAAAGTAGAGGAAGGTCTGAATATATGATATCTCATGCACCAGGTGGTTCACTTGTTGAAAGGTATGTTATTCTATATATTTTGAGGCTTGTATGTTGGAGGTTATGGCATATGATTGAGGCATATATTGGAGGTGTTGGCACATGGTTGAGGTACATATTGGATATTTTGGAACATGTTTAAGGCACATTATTGGCATATGATTTGAGGCATGGTATATTCTTTGAGGCAATTTTTATTTATCATGAATGGAATTGATTTTATAAATATTTGTTTAAATTTAATTATTTGATCCTTGTAAGTGATGGAGGGTGGCATTGCTGAGAGATTAGTTTCATGGAGGAGGGAAACACCCCCATAATTTTTAGTACCATCTATCATGAGTTTTCTTATGTTGAATTACAAAGTATCATTTTGTAAGTATTTTAATTCATTGTGGAAAAAACTTAACAATGTTTTTTCTTTGTGCAGTCTTTGGAGTGGTGAACCACACCCAAGCCCAAAACCACTCGAGGTGCTTCTTCCAGCAAGAGAAGAAAGATCAATTTCCAGGATGCTCCTAAGTGTGGTGACGGTGGAAGTGGTCAATGATTGACCAATGAATGCCACTTTGTATCTAAGCCACCATATGGTTGTTTTTAATGTTAGGGCACTTGTTTCCATTTTGTATATTGGGCATGAGGTGCCATTTTGTAAAAAATGTACAATTTAGAAGATGTTGAATATATATTAATAATATTGAACTATTAGTACAAAATAGTAAAATCAAACAATAGAAATACAACAAATTTGAGATTTAAATGATATTTAACTCTACACATGATACCTGTGATGTAGGTGAATTGTCCATCTTAGGTGCACATTGCTCGACATCACTTGGTCCCACAACCTACAGAAACACAAAAACATTAAAAATTTGAGGATGCCATAAAATAAAGAAATCACTATGGTGAATTTATCAAATGTGACACATACCTTTGTGTGGGGTAGACTAGTTCAGCAAGCTTATTTTATTGTTGAATCGGTAGTGGAGACATACACCAATGCATCCATGGGTATAGAGGGCTAGCTACATGGGTGTAGCAACTACAAAATAACATACAATAAAATATTGATATAAATAAACATAATACCATATGAATATATAATGATGAGGAATATAGAGATGGTTCAGATACTAATCTCCTCCATGAAGCTCTGTTGTCCAATGGCCTCAATAGACCCATAGCAATTCTACCCACAACTCAAGCATCAGTGAGGTTCACATGGACAATTTATATTTCCATGTTCTCTCTCCTCATTGAACTTTGTTGTGCGGGTTGAAGCTCCAACACCTCTATCAATGTCACTAGTAGACACCTCCTGCCAAGATAATGCAACAAAGCTACCATGTTGCACTAGGATCCGAGTATGATATGTATTTAGGAGAGGAACGAACTGATTAAAAGACGGAATACAATAAACATAGAGATATGAAGAATAACAAAAATATTCAGTGAACAATATCTTCTATTAAATAATGAAATAGGTTGAAACTGTAAAATTGTAGAACTGAAACTTGCTCGAATTATGGTAGTTATCTCTGAGAAGAGATGTGGTTGATATGTGCATCAGTCTGAGCATAATGGATTAAAATGAGGATACAGAGGCCTTTTTTATATTAATAATGAATTACAAAACCATAGACATCCAAAAACCTAACCCTAGAAGGTGAAACGCCAAAATTCATGTGGGCCCTATGGGTAAGTTGGTGTAATTTGGTACCTCAACTTCCTAGGGCCATAACTTTTGCATATGACCTTCGTTTTAGGTGTGTGATAGCCCTTTGGAAAGATATTTCAGAGAACTACACATTCCACTATCAAATTTTGTTTCCATATATATTTTGACTATGGAAATCCAAAAAAACAATGTTTAGGGCCCCAAAACGGCCTTGGAATTACAACAAGATGTGATGACATGAAAACATACAAAATAAGCCAGTTGGATTAGGTGAGAGGTGACCCATATCCACTTGGAGGATGTGTGGGGATTCATATATCCCTAGAACTGTATAACCCACAATTACAAAGAAGTACAGAAGAACATGTTGAACAAAAAACAGACATGAGGAGCCAGTTGGAATAAGTGGGTGGCCACCAATATCCATCTGGATCAATCCTCCCCCCTTATGAAGTAATGGTCTCCATTGTGTTGAGTTCCCCCATCATGTGAGGAAACTTATATTGGATTTGGCCCTGGGTGAGCGACTTTCCTTGGTGTAGGAGTTTCCCTACCTTGACAACCCGATAAAGTTGTATCTATTGTTGGCGAGTTCCCTTGACCTGTGTGTCCACTATCTGATCAGTGGATTCTTGTTCCCTGCAATCAGGGTTGAACTCTGTGGGTGTCAGTTGTTCTACGATCTCAGAGATATCCAATAATGGTGGAAAATATGGATGAAGGAGGTCCACATTGAATATTGGATCCAGACCAAGGAAGGGTGGAGTGTTGAGCTCAAAAGAATTTCTACCCACCACCTTGGTGATAGTGTAAGGCCCATAACAAAGTGGGAAAAGATTACGATGGGGCCCAGTGAGACACTTCTTCTATAGATGTAAAAAGACTTTGTCTCCAACCTGAAACTAGTGTGGTACCCTATGTTGATCATGGAATTTCTTGTACTTATCATTGGATTTCTGCAAAATATCTTGGACCTGTTGGAAGATGTACTAAATCCGCTCAATGAATCTGGTGACTTTGTTGATCAAATACTGATCAAGGGAAGATTATGTTGGTGCATTGGCAAGAGGAAGTGCAACATAAATGGGTCCCAAGGGTTGGAATCCCATACCCACCTGAAATGGGCTATGGCCAGTGGAACTATGGAGAGCCATGTTGTAACTTTTTTGGACATATGGGAGACTCTTGTCCCATGTACATAGATGCTTAGAATTGTACATGTGCAATATGTGCACAATCATCTGATTGACGACCTCTATTTGGCCATTGGTTTGGGGGTGGAAAGCAGTGGATTTGGTGACCTTGGTGTCCACCAAAGACCAGAGACTCAACCAAAAGGTGTTGAGAAACATGTTTTCACATTTGAAGATGATGGTCTATAGTATCCCAAAGTGGACCCACACTTGTTCGAATAAGAGCTTGGCACTATCTTCCACTATGAAATTCTTCTTACAGGTTGTGAGGATGGAATTCTTCAAAAACCGATCAACGACCATGAACACGAGGTCATTTCCTTTCTTGGTGGACAGCAAGCCATACATGTAATCCATTGAGATGGATTCCCAAATCTTCTCATGAATAGGAAGAGGGTTGTATAAGCCTTGCTTCTTGATGGATGGTTTAGAAATGGCATAAGAAGTGTAAGATATGATATACTTTATGATGTCCTGTCGAATTTTTTGCCAATAAAAATGTTTTTGAAGAACAACCACAATTTTCTCTATGCCAAAATGTCTTGCCACCCGACTGTAGTGGGCTTCCAAAATCAGATTTTCATGCTCGCTTGTAGGAACAAAGAGATGGCCCAGGTGGCATAAGAATTTGTCTTGAATGTGAAAATCAATGACATTTGCACCTATACCCAAGAGCTAGTAGGTGGTGGCGAATTCTAAATATTATTGATAAAGTTGGGGCCACTTAGATTCTTCATCTCCATAGGAATGGAGCATAGCGGTGAGTGTATCCACAAGAGGCCGACTAAGTCAGCCAGAAAAACGATTGGAGATACTTGTCTTATACTTGATGTTGAGATGAAATTGTTGCAGATAGGTGGACCACTTTTGATGGCGGTCGTTATGCAATTCCCCATGTGTCTATATGAACTACAGAGGCTTGTGATCAATGTGTATGATCATCTCTTTCCCCATAATGTAATGTTTCCATTGACGAAAGGCTTGTACAATGGAATACATTTCCTTTTCATAGCTGGGGTATTTTCGGATAGTATCGAAGATTGTCTCACTATGGTATTCCATTGGATACCCATGTTAAGTGAGAACTACACCCACAACATAGTTAGGTGCATCAATCTCAATATCGAATGGTTGTTGTAGATCGAGCAAGGAGAGCATTGGAGCTGAGCACAAGCGACGCATCAGATCATCAAATTCTCATTGTTTCTCCTTCCCCCAAATTAAATTTTCCCTACCACCTCCCTTGGTCACCTGGCTAAGGGCCCATGCATATTAATATGAGAGAATCCCAACACGAATCGTCGGTAGAAGTTGTCTAGTCCCAAAAAGATTTGAAGCTCAGTCAGTGTGGTCAGGGCTGGACACTCACGGATGACTTGGATATTATATGGATAAACATGTACCCCATGCTCATCAACAATGTATTCCAAGTATTGGACCCTATTCAAAAGATCATTTTTCCAATTTGGCATAAATCTTGTTCTGTCGTAGAGTGCTCAAAACCTATTGAATATGTCGCATGTGATCCTCCCATGTTCTGTTCAAGATGAGGATGTCATCCAAATATAATACCACAAAGGATTTGGTGAAGGGTATCAATATATCATCCATCAATCTCATGAAAGTGGTTAGTGCATTTTTTAAGCCAAAAGGCATGAGTAACCATTTTTAGAGACCTTCTTTAGACTTGAAGGTTGTCTTCCATGCATCATTTGGTTCAATGGAAACTTGGTGGTAGCTAGACTTTAGGTGAATATTGTTGAAGAACTTGGCCCCCTTGAGTTGGTCAAGAAGGTCATCAATCCTGAGAATGGGGTAGCAGATCTTGACTATGATTTTGTTTAAGGCTCTGTAATCAATGCAGAGTCACCAAGTTCCATCCTTCTTATGAACCAATACAATCAAGCTTTCACAAGGGGATGAGTTGGGTTTGATGTGCCCCTTTTGAAGAAGCTCTCAAATCTGATGCATGATTTCATCATTCTCCATCAGCGAGCATCAATAGAATGGTCCATTAGGTAGAGCTGTGTCAGGGGTCAGATCAATTGGATGCTTGACTTGGAAGTGTGTCGGTACCCTTGTAGGTGAGGAGAATATGTCTTTGTATTCTTCCACGATCTCATCCACTTGATTTTGTTGAAAAGAGAGTCATTTTCTAGAGCCCACGGATGTGGCAGCAACCTTATTCTTGTTTTGAGAACAGATCACAAAGAAGATGAACTTATTGGTCTGTGAAATGACCTTACTGCATTGCTTAACAGAGATTAAAGAAATAGTTGTAGGAAGCGCTACCTTTGGGATCATGTACAATTGTCTACCTAAGGTAATAATAACACTGTGGGGTATAGATTCATACACAACATGACACTTCCACAAATATGGTTTCCCTAAAAGAACATCACAAACTTCAAGGGGAGAAATATCACATAGTACCTCATCTTTGAAAGGGTTGATGTCGTAGGGAAGACGACATTGTTGGCTGACACGGAGATCTCTTCCTTGGCGAAGCTAGCCGATGGTGCAGGGATGTGGGTGTGATTTCATTGGCAGGTCTAGCCACCTGAGGACCTCTGCTGAAATTAGATTCTTCTAACTATCATTGTCGACAATGAAATTATTCAGAGCCCCCTTGACCCATAATCTACGAGTGAAAGAGGCGTTCCCCTTTCTTTGGTTCTCCTAGTTCACTTAGCCAGAATTTTGTGGCAGCGATAGTCGCACTAGGTTCAACATTGATAATATGCTTCCCTCCTTCAAGATTTGACTCGAAATCAGAATCGACCTCTCACTCGGAAGCCTTCAGCTCGACCATAAGAAACGGCTTGGAGCGGAATTCTTTAGTGTTGTGCCAAGGACTTTTATGGTACTCACACCATTTAGTTGTGTCCTTCTTTGTAATCTCATTACCCTTCTTGTGCTACTACTTGGACTAGTTTTCCTGAGGGTGGCCATATTGAATTGATCCCTTGTTGTGTGGGTTGGGGTTTCCTTTCCCCTGCTTCGACTATGAGGGGTGTTGTTCCTGAGTCTGTACTAAGGCTTAAAGTACAGTGTCAAGGCATCCGAAAGTATGTAAAAGATGAATACGAAGATATATGTTAACCTTCGGTGTAGGAAACTAATGAAGGTTTATACGTTCTCGTTGTCTAGCTTCCAACTACTCTTGAGCAGTTATATCACGCTCAATGGCTGCCCATGAAAGTTCTAATTCCTCTCGGGTGTTAGCAGTTTTAAGGATTGTATCGAAAATATTTAAAGCGATATAATTTTGATTAGAAAGTCTGGGTTGAAAATTAGGTTGAGTAGCTGCAGGGACAGTCATTGAGGAACAATACCAGTATGGAAATGATTTAACGTGAGATTTCAACGCTGTTTCAATTCAGTCGAAATAAGAGAAATTTTTGCATGTAGAACAAAAATAGGAATGCAAACTAAAGGCCCTTTCCCGTAACTGTATTATTTTTTAGTAAAATATGTGGAATGAGAGAAAAACATTTAGCTGTGGGTAACGTAAGGTTCCTATCAGTAGAAAACTCACACATACACAGAAGAAGAAATTCACATACAAATAATTGACATAGTGTAAATAAATATAAAATTTTGTAAATGCGAATTGGTCTTACACCTGTTGATAGCTGGTGCAGAGGAAAGACAAGAAACAATTACAGAAAAATAAAATCCCTTCACTATAGTAGTGGTCGTACTAAATTATAGTGATACACATCAATTATGTAGAGCAAAATGAAAAGAAACAAAGAACATAACGAAACAAACTTGTAACACAGTCGTGACGGAATCGGGAATCTTCAAATTGCTTGTATTAACTTCTAGGCTGCAAAATCTCTATTACATTCATTACCAAAAAGTCCAGCCTTTTGTTCTTCTTTTGGTGATCTATTTATACAAAATTGCCCTTCTCTACTCCTATTTTCAAAAAAAAGTGCCAGTTGCCTGCCTTTACGTGACTCAGTGCATATTATACATCTGTCCATAAACTGGATGCAAGCTGTCTAAGTTCTGCTTGGCAGTTGTGGGGAGTGAAAACATTCCATATCTTCTACTTTATTTTCAAGAAGGGCCAGGTGCTAGTCTTTTCATAGACTCAGTGCATATCCTACATCTGTCCATGAATTGGGATACAAGCTGTGACGACTCTGCTTGACAAATGGCTTCGGCAAAATAGCATTCTCGGGCTAATTGTGAAAGTTTATTCCCCATATGTGTATCAACAATATCAAAGGTGCTGAATTGTGCGCTGGGTTGAATCAAATGTTCATCAATTTGAGCCATGTCTACCCTGTCCATCTTAGAGATATCCGCCAAATTTCTCTCATTTTTCTCCTTTATGTCGAGCGAGATCCGCTCTATATTCATCTGCCTTAGCGTCTCTGAGTCAACTTCACTCTCCATCCCTAGTAGCTCACCTTTTATGGCATTGCAGGCTTCTTCTAATAAATTTGTCACTTTCTGGGCCTGTTCCTTGCTTAAAGTAATATCATGTTCCCAATTCTTTAACAAAATATTACCCCTAGTCTGTTCAGCAATGGTGAGCCTGGGAGACCCTACTGAAAACCTATTGTTGGTAGCTATCACTGCTTCTTGGAAGGTGATCCGAGTGGCTTCTGCGTTTCTTTCTTTGACAATCAGATTCTCTGAAATCTGATGCATTAACAAGCAATCTTCTCGAAACTCTCCTACTTTGTTTAGCAGACTCTGCTAAGCAGAAGAGATCCTGCTCTGAATGTCGATTGCTCGGGATTTAACAATCTCGATGTCGATCACCTTGCTTTCTATGACCTCTAACTGAGCCTGTAACTATGTGATCGTATCCCTCTACTGACCCGACTGCACCCGACCATCTCGGATCACTGAATTTTCTTGTTCCAGCTTGGTTTTGAGGACTTCGATTTCTTTCTTATCGACCAATTGGGCCAGCTCTATTGCTCCACTCGCTTGACTCTTGGCGTCTTCCGCAGCCGAAGCTACTCGGGCTTCAAGAGTCTTGATCAGTCGATTCTTTCTCTTGAGCTCATTTTTCAACATTGCAACCGAGAATTGGTTCGCTGAGGCATATGCTCCTAGCGTCCCTGCTATATCTATGGCGAATTCATCACTTTTCTTGTTTTTTCCATCTGTCATTACTTTGAATTTTTTAATAGTGGACTCTCCCTCTTGAAAAAATTCTCGCTTTACTACAGCTTTTCTCTTTCTATCAAAAAAGAACTCATTAGGGGGGAGTTCCTCTACCCTTATAGGTCTTAGTTCTTCACAAAATATCCATCCCTCGCTGACGCCTCCCTGTGCCGACTGCAAGGGTGTGACAGAGGTGATGGGTTGTCCGATTTGCTTCACCGCCTTTTCTGGTGTGGCGAGTGAGTCCTGTTCTTTCAGAGGATCGGAGGTCTTCGTCTCTATCCCTGTCTCTGGATTCTGAGTTTCAGGCGGGTCAGTGTTTTTCACTTCCATCTCTGGATCATGTTCCTTGGGTGGGTCAGTAGTCCCTTCTTCTGTTTCGAGATTCTTTTCCTGCTCGGGACTCTTCTCCTGCTTGGGATTCTTCTCCTGCTCCCCTTCCTGACATTTTTTGGGGTTAGAAGTTTGCCCCTCAGAACTTTCATCCTCCTTTTCTTTATCCTTGGAAAGTCCTAAACCTCCCAGCACCACGGGGAGACATCTTTTCCTATGTTGCTGAAATTTTAAAACAGAGGCCCTATCTTCGGGTGTTAGAGATATGATTCAAAATTGCACTTCCGAATAGGACCTCGCCCCTTAGAAAACATCATCCGAGGGCGAACACTCGTGTTCAAACCTCTTTAATCCACAATTCCCCAAATGGGTGCCTACAATTCTCTGGGGATCATGCTTTTTGTACTCAATAGAGACTAGGCTCAAGTCTTCTAAGGTCGCAGCTTCAGCCTTAGCATGTTCGAAATCTAATAAGGAATAAGAATTAAGCCGAACAGGGAAAAATGGCCATACCTTCTTTGATGATGCTTTGAGCTCTTTACTCACTCCGCCAATTACTGTTTTTCATGCAATCTCACGACAGGCCAGCTTGTCGGGGATGAACAGCGGTAGCGCCAGAGGAGGGACAGCAGATCGGAAAAATCTAAAATAGGAGAATTCTTCTTCTATGTACCAGTCCGCGATACTACTTAGATTCGCAGCAATGCTATCCGAGATGCGATTTGGTGAAAGACCAAAAATAGCGATGTGCAGGGGCACCATCACCCAGTTGAAAATCTCATAAAAAAATTTATTCGCATTATTTTCCCACAGCTTGTCGTGGTACTCATGCACAGTTTTGTCTTGGGTTGGACTCCAAGCCCAATTCATCAAAGGAAAAGGTGTCATGGAGCATATTGCGTCCATGATATACGTGGACATGAAGAATCTGGATGGTCTCCCGGATGCTTTTTGACTCTATTGAACAAACTGTCGGAGAGCATCTTAGCCCAATTAAATGAGCAACCTTCCGCTACCCGAAAGATGAGAGGTACCCACTGGATGTAAAAATGTGCGGTATCCTCCCATCCGAAAAACCGACAAGTCATCATCACCACATACATATACTGTGGCTCCAATGAAGAAATTGAATACACACCCTTGTCATTCGCTCTGAATGTCGCAGAGCGCGAAACCCAATCTTTTATTAAACTAGGCATGGTTTTGTCATATTCCTCGCATTCCTTCTTTTTTAATTCCTCCAGGAATTCTTTGCCATATGTATATTCAAAAGTTGTTGGGAGCTTATACATAGATTGGATATGCTCTGGTCTGAAAGTTCCGACCATGACCTGTCGGTCATTTACGATAGTTCTGGCGGGCAGGTCGATGTGATCCAATGCCCATCGGATCATGTCGTAGTATGGGAGAAACCGAGGTCTGGTTGCAACCAGGTGCATTCCCGAATGAACAATTGTCTTGTACTTAGTATTCAGGTCATCCTTTACAATATCATTGTCATCATCATCCGAGTCTGAATAGTTTACCAACTCGGATTGCAGAATGTCTGAAATAAATGACCAGGTGGGTACTGAGCTGCCAGTCCGTGGTGAAGTATCTGAGACGTTGTCTGGAGCCTGCACTGCAACCTCGACATTTTCTTTCACTTCTCTCCTTGGGGCCATGGCTGACGCTTGCTTTTTCTCTCTTCTGCAATAAGCTTGTGTATACATGCGGAAATGAGTTCCCTCGGAGCAAGGTGAGCTCTGTGCGCTTATGAGAAATGTTTTAAAAGGAATGAAACTCTCGTATATATTTGAAAACTCTGTACCTTTTGAAATAATTCTGTCAAATCGCAAATAAAACCAAATTTAATGTATAAATCCGATCTTATTTACTCGTAGATTTACCCCAATTCTTCATTAATGTCATCAATGTTCGGTGGCTTGACAGGCAATCGGGTTATGGAGAGCAAGTAAATTCCTCGTGAAGTGTGCCAACCTCGATACGTGGGACGTATCTCGCTTAATTTCATTTTTCTAAAATTTTAAATCTTAACGACTTAAAGAATTTTCTCGTCTTTCGCTGTATCGTGAATTTTCTTTTCAAATTTTGACTCTCCAACTCGCGAGGTTTCGAGTGCCGATTTTTCCTTAATTAATAATAACCGTGATTTGGCGCATTCTTAATTATATAACTAACCTAATCGTCATATCGCGACTCGGGAATTCGAAGACAAACTTTTGGGAGAATGATATGCCGAGTTGCGATATCGCGATGTGGCGATAATTAAGACTCGAATTAAGAGAAGGAAATCTTAGATTAGGCGACTAATTAATCTTGCTATGATTATGTCACAACTTCGTGAATCGTATTTTTGGACACCTTAACTCGATGAAAGAAAGTGTCGAGTGACGAAGTGCCGAGAACCAAATTTAACCATGGTTAGTTTTTTACCCTTAATCTCTGACCAAGGTTATCACAAAGTCATTGTGTTCCCGTCTATCGGGATTGTAAGAACAAAAACTCAGGTCTGATGGATGCTGAGGCGTGAAACCCCGACGTTGTCTAATCATGGGTTAAAGGTTTTACCCTAGTTAATGCCTTGGGTGAAAATTAAAACCGAGTTCACAGCCTCGCGACTCGAGATTTGTGAATTCAAAAACTAAAGTATCCGACTTGCGAGACTCTGAAATAAAACAAAAGAGAAAACATATTTGCGAAAAATGGATCTTTTTTGAAAGTGAAAAAGCATTGTTATTCAGGTGACAAGATTTCAGAGTTTTATGATTTCGAAAGGGGAAGAAAAACAACTTTAGATCTCAAGTATCAAAAATTTGAAAATTGCACGAGGTGAAAAACAAAGGCGGCTCCAACAAGGGGTTTGCAGATCCAAAATCTCATCGTTTCTGCTTAAATTTATGCTCGATTTTGACAGCGTATCTATAATCCATGCCCAATGAGGCAATGTCGAGGAACTCCATTTCTATTTGAATTTATCAATGAAAACAATCACAGTATATGAGCACCATATGATGCTCAAAGTATTTGATACCTAACCTGGTGCACAGCGTATGGAAAATATTAGTGAAGTCTGGTATTGTCTGGTCCCTTTCTTGACGTAGGGTGGTCCATCTGGTGTACTGGTCCTCGTAGCTTCCAACAGGGTAGTATTGTTATTTAATGGCATCCTAGAAGGAATCCCATGTAGGGGCCACCATGAAAATTTCATATTCCTACACAACACTTTGCTCAGAGTAAGTATCCCACTAGTCTTTAACATGGGGAACGACCTTGAGGAGTGAAAAAGTGATATTTTCCCTATCGAAAAAAATGTCGACCAAAAAATATCCTTCGAGCAGATTCAACCATTTATCTACAGCATCCACATCTATCATTCCTTCAAATAATGTAATATCAAAATTTACCTGTACCTTGAAGGGGGTTGCATGGCCGCTTGGTGAAGATGCTTCTCCCGTGGGCAACCGTCGAAGGATCTGGACGAAGTTGTCCATCATTTCATTCCTTTTTCGCATGAGGGATTCCTCGAGTAACATTTTAATAGGATCTCCTACTCCATCATATTTATTTTCATGTCCCATGGGTTTTTTTGAGGCTCGACATGACCAATCTTGTAATGGCTCGATTGGTTCGAGTCCGAAATTCTTGTACCCAGACCTTGTCGCAGACATGCATGAAGAAAAATAAATTAAAATCATACCTCTTTGATACCACTGATATGGATTTAGGAGAAGAAAGAGTTTATCAACAGACTGAATAAAATAAACACAGAGATGTGAAGAATAATACAAATATCCAGTGAACAATATCTTCTATTAAATAATGAAATAGGTTGAAACTGTAAAACTGCAAAACTAAAACTTGCTCGAATGGTGGTAGTTATCTCTGAGAAGAGATGTGGTTGTTATGTGCATCCTTCTGAGAATAATGGATTACAATGAGGCTCTAGAGACCTTTTTGATATTACTCATGAATTCCAAAACCCTGGACATCCAAAAACCTAACCCTAGAAGGTGAAATGCCAAAAGTCATGTGGGCCCTATGGGTAAGTTGGTGTAATTTGGTACCTCAACTTCCTAGCGCCGTAAATTTATACAACCTCTGTTTTAGGCGTGTGATAGCCCATTGGAAAGGTCCTTCAAAGAAATACATATTCCGTCATCAAACTCTGACTCTATCTATAGTTTGACTCTGGCGAGCCAAACAAACAACGTTTAGGGCCCCAAAACAGCCCCAGAAGTACAACAAGATGTGTTGACATGAAAACATACAAAATAATCCAGTTGAATTAGGAAAGAGGCCACCCATATACACCTGGAGGATGTGTGGGGCTTCATTCAGCCCCAGAAGTGTAGAACCCACAATTACAAAGAAATACAGAAGAATGTGTTGAACAAAAAATGGACATGAGGATCCAGTTGCAATAGGTGGGTGGCCACCAATATCCATTTGGAATGGATTCAATGATGATATAGCTGCATATACCTGTTGAAATCTATCTGCAACATTAAGATGTTGGGCAGGGGGGTCAAGCCTTTGCCTAGGGGAATGAGGACCTAACATGGGACCACATTTAGCATGCTCTTGGTATTGTGAAAACCCTTGAACCACCCATGGAAGTCACCCATGTCGAAGTAGTTGACATGCTAACCCAAAATAAATTCAGCCCATAATTTTTGCAAAAACTATAAAGGCACCTCCCTATTATTGTAGGGAGGTTTATCAAATACCATGTACCACCTATCCATCCAGTTTTCACTAATTTGTGGGTGGACGCACCAGTAAATGAAAATGAATTTCTTTTTCATAGGTGGTTGTTGTCTAGATCGAGGATCAATAAAAATATACTTCATTTCTTGTTTTGAAATACCCAAGTCTCTAACTCGGTTTCTATCCAATCCAGTGTTGTAATAATCAAACATCCTTGCCCTATATTCAGAAATAGAATTTGATTTCCCTTGGGAATTTGCAATGGACCTCACAATGACATCCAATGAAGTTGGCAAGGAACCTTTGCTTGGTTCTCTCGTGCCCCTTAATTTATTTACAAGTGTTCTTAATGTGACCAACCCCTCATCAATTTGGGTGTTTATGTTGGGTGGTTGTGGTGGGTTGGGGTTTTCCTTGCCTTAGTCCATTGGTTAGCGGTTTACATTGTCTCTGGGTTCCTTTTTATAATA
Organism: Picea glauca; assembly: GCA_000966675.3. Lineage (NCBI taxonomy): Eukaryota > Viridiplantae > Streptophyta > Pinopsida > Pinales > Pinaceae > Picea > Picea glauca. The sequence goes on from JZKD02S1643807.1 coordinate 121,103, forward strand.
TATGATGCAATTTAATAAGGAAATTTAATAAGTGGAGTTATGAAAAAGGTATTACAAACAACAATTTAATTTTATCCCAACAAAATCATTAACATAATTTTATATAAAACAAAGAAAAA
>JZKD02S1643807.1:134572-145079 GCA_000966675.3 Picea glauca
AAGATCTGCGACTCAAAAGCAGGCGCGCAGATCAACGGCCCAAGATGTATTTCGGACCCCCCCAACTGATCTACCTTTAACTGAGGGGGGGGTCCGGAATGGTTTTCTTCCTCTGGCGGGTCCCTTGTTATACATGGCGTCGATCTATTACCCTGATTCCCATCATCATCTGCTATCTGACAGACCTCCATCATCTCTGGACGTCATCATCCACCTTTCCTGAATTAGTCACGTCCCATAATTGTTGTCAATTCTTCGCCCCCCATTTGCTCGTGGAAATCCCCTTACTATGACTTTTACCTCCAATTGATAGCCACCACGCCACCCATTTGTATTACTTAGCCACCATCACCCGCCATCTCACCCTCAAAATGATTCATTGGCCATTTATTACTAGATAACCTATCTGTTATCCAGTTGACCTATCTCTCGCACCCAACCTTCCCCCTTTTGCTTAAAACTACCATTATTCCCCTTACTTTCGTTATTCACCCATCGCACCAGAGAAATTCACCACTTACTCCTCCGTTACATTCTGTTGCCCTCATCCACAGTCATTCTCTCCCACTAATGTTGTGTTTTATTGCAGGTACTATTGTAGAAATGGTGCCAAAGTCCAAACAAGCAGAAGGAGAGGAGAATCTGTTTCTCCCACCTCCTGTCGACCTGGACAGGATCCCACTGGTCGACAAAGACCGATTAATCGTAGATACAAAATGCGATTTTGATTTCTCGGACCTTCAGTCATAGCTCAGGGAAGTTTTCCTAGACCAGAGTGATGAAATTGGAATCTGGGAGTCCAATTTACCCCTCTACCTCTTCCCTCAGATCCACCATTTTCCCAAGTTCTCTCTCAAGTGTCAAGCTCACTATATTCCCAAACAAAGAGTCGTCATCTCCTTGTTCGAAGAGATCCTGTTCCTCATCACAACCGAATCCATAGACCAGATGATGCAAATCCCTTGAGTTGACTCTGTGTCTCCCTTCAACCTGGAAATTCTCACAGAATTATACCAGAAAATGACTTTCCCACAAAGCACTCAAATATTCAAGCTCTTCCTTCCCCCATCCGCTCAATTTCCCTCCACAAATCCTCCTTACCCGTCTTCCATGTTCTCCACTAAGGGAAACCAGGTCATCTCATCCCTTTGTGCTTTGTTAGGATACTATTTTGATCAGTGGGTAGATGAACCCATTCTTGGTTTTCTATCCATCTTCTCTACCGATGAAAAGCCCACCACCCATTTTGACTTCAGTACATTCTTGGCAGACAATATTCATGAACAGTTAGTGAATTTTGGCATGGAAGGCATGTTTACATATTCATCGATACTAGCATACTTGTTCGTCTTCTTCCAGGCAAATAAATTTGGCTTTTCCATGCAAAAGATGGATGGAGATGGTAGACCTCAGGCAGTCACAGCATGGACCTCCTTGCTCAAGCACAGCTCCACTAATTTCAATTTCAAGGAGTTCATCGACCAATTCTACCACCCTATGGTAAGTATGCTAGGCGGCAGGCCCGAGCCTCGAATAAACGATGAAGTTCAGAGGATCCTGCATCTCTTGGACAATACAAAGACCGGGGATTGTTACTTATATAAAGATTACACCGAGATCAGAGTATACGAGCGCGAGTTCGCACTGTATAAGCTGCCCAAGTATCTGCCTGTCAAAATCTTTGCTCTAGAATATATAAGGCAGATAATAAATTCCGACAATATCCATTTTGTGTCATTAAAGAAAAAGCAGCAGCTTAGAATCAAGGGGCATATTGACTCCTTCATATGCAACAATCGGGGCGCTGGGGAAGAAGTAGATAGGATGTTGAGGGAGATGAAGTTCTTCATGAGATTCCCATGGAATTATGATCCATGTGGGATCATCTCAGAGATGAGGGTGAAGAACAAAAAAATTCCATATGTTCATGAGTCCAGGCCCGAAGTTGAGAAGTTCGCAAATCAGACAGCCTGGTAGCCCAACACATTGGTCGAAGTACAACAGCATGATCCCCCAACCACTGTATCCCAAATACCCACGCCATAGGTCCCGAAGGAAAAAAGGCCTCGACAAGATTTATCTCCACCTGTCACGGAGGTATCATCCGAAGAGCTCTAGCTGCATACTAAGAGGCCCAAGACAATTTCAGTTCCTGGCCCGACTGGAGAAAAACAAGCCCCGTCTACAACAATGACCAAGGTTGATAGGCCTCCCTTCAGTTCGAGCCTTCATAAGGCCATAACCTCAGCAGTGACGGAAAAATCTACAAATCCTCCATTGACCACCCAGCCACACAAGGTGGGACCGAAGCTGAGTATCTTCGAGAATTATGAGCTGATCAAGAAAAGGAACCAAACCCTGACCAGCAGTACGTGCGCCCAGTTCTGGAAGAAGACGTCGACTGCACAACATAGGTTGTTGTTATCATTCGACACCGAGAAGGGCAGAATGCATATGGCATTCCTCCAGGCACAGGTACCAGACCCCAAGGTGATCACTGACTATAAAAGGGCCACCTTCGAGTTCCAGACGAAAGACATGCATCCGGTCGATCAGATGGATCTGCACAAGCAGACAGGGGAAATGGTTTTCTATACATTGGCGCATGCTTCCACTTCTGCGTCCAAATTGCAGGTGTCCCTGAACAATGTTCAAACACAACTCAAGTTGGAGAAGATATCGTCCTTTGCAAATAACAATAGGATCAAGACTTTGGAGGAGCTGGTCCTCAAGATCGGTTATGATCCTTCAAACGTGAAAGCACCTGAGGAAATGATAAAGAAGAAAAATGATGCCATAGCATCCTTGAGGAAGCAACTGAAGCTCCCGCCCACAGAGGATTCACAGGCGAAGGAGATAGCAGAGAAAAAAGGAGAGAAGGATGAAATGCTCAAGCTGCTCATGGAGCAGAATGCATAGCTTAATGAAATGGAAGTTGAGATGGAGAAACTATTAAAGGATAAAGAGAAACTGAAGCCAATGGAATTCATTCCATTGAGTGTTATTCCAATTTTAGGAGTGAGCACAGCATCAGTGACAGAAGTCCCATCCGCAACTCCATTGACATCCCAAGAGAAGACAGCCGACCTAGCTAAGTCTATGGAAAAAATGAACCTGCAAGAAACAGAGATCAGCAGGTTGAAAAAGGAGATTGAGAACCTTCAGGAACTCAAATCTTCCTTTCAGACTAGCCTCTCCAAGGAAATGCAGGTGACAGAGGAACTCAAGAAGGAGCTACAGCAGCTCCGAAAGAAAACAGTGGCAGGAAAGACTTTAGCTGAGGTGAAAGAGAGTGTATGGACAGACATCACTAAGTCCATGAACGAGATATGGCTCATGATCCAGATCATGTTTGAGCAGAATGAATTGGTCCAGAGGAGCAAACAGGCCATTGAGAAGATCAGAGTAGAATTGGGAGACATGCCAACACAGGCAAACGATATCATCAAGTTCCTCAATTCTAAGACCAGGGAAGAGTTGGAAGAGCTAAAAATTGAAGATAGAACAGAGACCATCCTTGAGGTTAAAAGAGTTTTGACCAAGAGAGGATTAATGCTTCAGCTGGAAGAAAAGGTTCAAGCCATGGACCTAGGGGTACAATGATTCTTCAGTAAGATTGAGGCTCTCCAGAAGAAAGGTCTACCTAGTCTAAAGGTAATCAATGATAAATTGATGACACTCCCAGACTACAAGAAGATATTATCCGATGTAGCTAAGGACAGCTCAAAGTTTGCAGGAATTCAAGGGAGCATCATTGGCAAGGCATTCCCGAACAGCTCAAAGTTTGCAGGAATTCAAGGGAGCATCACTGGCAAGGCATTCCTAGATTCCCTTCAGTGGGACATAAGTATCCAACACGAGATTCGATACATCTTCCTCACAAAGCCTACATTCGCCAAGTACACAGAAATGGACGAAGTGTATCGAAGGCTTCTCAAAGTCAACATGCCCAGTCATCTTAGATGGGAGGAACTCTGTGATCTGATCGATTAGCAGATGAGTTGTCCCAGCCCAGTCATTTGTTCAGTCAGATGAGTTTGTGCAGAGGCTTCATCAATGGCCCACCCAGAAATCAGCGTGCAGCTACACCATGTCATCAAGCAGTTCCTAGATTTAGGAAATTTGTTAAATTAGTTAGGCTAAAAATAGATTTAGCACGTCCTGGTCATTTATGATAGGAACGTTTGTAATTTGAGTTATAAATACTTCATCTTTTGAAGTATTGGGGGTTGTTGATCTTCACACCCTGACGCTATCAGACTGTAATATTTTTGAAAAGATTTTCCATTAATAAAAAGGAGGCACTTTTACAAGATTCTTGCGTGTACTCACTAGTGATGTTTTTCTTTCTAAGTTGAATGTTATTCTCGCTCTGTTATCATACTGTTTTCTAAATCTAATATTTAAGAGTAACGAATGTTGCAGGATTTATCTAGTATACCCTATTTCTGACTCGAAAGATTTTAGTGTTTTATCTTCTGGTGTTTTCAATAAAGAAATTCGTAACTGCTTCTTTGTTGAAATTATCTTTCTCATCTTTTATATTGTTCATCATTTAAGCTACTAAAAGATCCAGTGATTATATTATATCTCCCTGTGAAATTTTTCCCTTTGCGTTTCTGGTTTGTATTTCATATTTTATTAAAACATAGACCCCATAGCCTAATGGATGTGTAGACTGTCTCAACCATTTCGAAAAAACACTTTGACTACAAAACCAACCTATTTCTTTACCTAGCCTAATATTTAAGATTGGAAACATAGCTAAATTCTATAGAGAGATCCCTCTCTGAATTTGGAAGGGCTAGATCCTAGCTTCAAAAGTGGTTGGATAAAGTTACATTTGTGGATTTCTTCTGTGTCAACCTCTAGGAAATTTACCAAGTGCTAACACCTTGAATTATACATGCGAAGGATATGCACAATTATTTGATTTACGACCTCATTTTGGCCATCTGTCTGGGATGGAAGGTCGTGGATTTGGTGAGCTTGGTGTCAAGCAGTGACCAGAGGATCGACAAGAATGTGCTGAGAAATCAACTGTCCCAATATGAGACAATGGTTTGTGGGATTCCAAAATGTACCCAGACTCATTCAAAGAAGAGCTTGGCCATGGCCTCTATTGTGATGTTCTTCTTGTAGGAAACCAGAATCGCCATCTTAGAAAAGAGATCAACAACTACAAAAAACACAGTCTTTTCCCCACTTGGTGGATGGTAGGCCCGACATGTAGTCCATTGAGATGGATTCCCATGGTATGTCAAGAGTAGGAAGACGGATGTACAGGTCGTGTTTCTTAGTGGTCGGTTTGGCAATAGCGCAGGCAGTGCAGAACCTGATATACTTGTTGACCTCCTATTGAAGTTTTGGCCAATAGAAATGTTTATGTAGCATCACCACTATATTTTCGATGTCGAATTGTCCTGCCACCCGACTATAGTGTGCTTACCAGATCAGCTTCACTCGCTCTCTTGATGGAACACAGATATGGCCCAAACAACACAACAACCCATCCTGAAGATGGAAATTATCGACAATTGTGTTTGCACCCAAAATTTGGTAGGTGGTGGCAAATTCCAGGTATGTCTCATAGATTTGGGGCCATCCATAGGTCTCATGGCCGCAAGAGTCTAGCACTATGGTGAGTGTCACGACTGGCGGTCTGCTAAGGCAATCAACGACGCAATTGGTGCTTCCTATTTTATACTTGATGTTGAGGTGGCATTGCTGCAAGTATGTGGACCACTTTTGATGGCGGTCATTCTGCAATTTTCCTTGTGTCTACATGAACTACCATGGATTATGATCAGTGCAGATGACTGTCTCCTTCCCAAGAATGTGATGTCTCCACTGGCGGCAGGCTTGCACAATGGAGTACATTTATTTGTCATAAGTAGGGTACTTACGAATAGCATATGATAGTGTCTCACTATGATAGGCCATGGGGCAGCCATGCTGAGTGAGAACGATGCCCACAGCATAGTCTGAAGCATCTATCTCAATCTCAAAGGGTTGTTGTAGGTCTGGTAGTGAAAGTACTAGGGTTGAGCACAAGCGCTACTTCAAATCGTCGAACGCTTGTTTTTGGGACCGGCCCCACACAAACTTTGCCTTACCACCACCCCTGGTTATTTTTCTAATGGCCCATGCAATATGGGAGAATCTCAACACAAACCTGCAGTTGAAATTGGAAAGGCCCAAGAAGCTTTGAAGCTCAATGAATGTGGTTGGGGCTGGCTAGTCACGGATGACTTAGATATTGGCTAGATCCACATGTATGCCATTTTGATCAACGATGTAGCCTAGGTAATGGACCTTGTCCATGCCAAAGGAGAATTTTTCCAAGTTGGAGTATAGCTTGTGTTGCCGCAAGGTGTGCAGAACCTGTTGAATATGCTGCAAGTGCTCAGCCCAAGCTTGTTGTAAATGAGAATGTCATCCAGATACACCACTACAAAAGTATTGGTGAATGGTTGCAGGATATCGTCCATCATCATCATGAAATTGTTTGGAGCATTTGTCAAACCAAAGGGCATGACCAACCATTCAAAAAGGCCTTCCTTTGACTTGAAGGCAGTCTTCCATACATCTGTCTGTTCTATCAGGACCTAGTGGTAGCCAGACTTCAAATCAATATTACTAAAGTATTTGGCCCCCGCAATTTGATCAAGGAGGTTATCGATTCATGGAATCGGGTATCGATTTCTGACTGTGATTTTATTCAAAACCTGGTAATCAATGCAGAGTCGCCAGGTTCCATATTTCTTTTGTACCAACACGATTGGGCTGTCGCAAGGTGATGAGCTACGACAGATGTGCCCCCTGTGGAGAAGTTCTTGGATCTGTCCCTTGATATCCTCATTCTCTAACAAAGAGCAATGATAGACTGACCCATTGGGCAGTGATGCATCGGGGGTCAGATCGATGGGGTGCTTGACCTGACAGTGCAGAGGTACCCCGGTAGGTGAGGAGAATATATCTAAGTATTGTTCTACAACCTTATATACTTTCTTCTACTGTGTGGAGAGGTCGATCGCAGAGACCCTAGATGTGGTTGTGATCTTTCACTTATTCTAAGAGTGAATCATGAAGAAGACAAACTTCCCCATCTGAGATATGACCTTCCTGCATTGCTTAGCACAAATCAAGGAAATGTAACTAGGTGGGATTTCCTCGGGTATCCTGTACAATTTCATGTTCAAAGTAATAATAACACTACGAGGCCTAGACTCATATACATCATGACATTTCCATAAATAAGGTTGTCCCAAAAGGACATCAAAAAATTCGAGAGGAGCAACATCACACAATACCTCGTCTTTGAAGGGCTTGATATCGTACGACAATCGACATTGTTGCTTGATGCAAAGATCACTTCCTTGGTGGACCCTTCCAATGGTGTAGGGTTGTAGGTGCGGCATTGTTGGTAGGTCCAACCTCTTGATGACCTCTGCTGATATGAGGTTCTTCTGGCTATCGCTATCAATGATGAGGTGTAGCGGGGTGTCATTTAGCCACATCTGTGAATGGAAGAGGCACTCCCCTTCTGGCTCATCTGGTTCACCAGGCTGGAGCTTGGTGGTAATAATGGTTGCACTGGGTTCCATGTCAATGATCTGTTTTCCCCTTTTTGGTTATGGCTTAGAGTCAGAACCCACATCTGATTCAGAGACTTTCAATTCGGCCACTAGTAACTACTTTGAGCGGCAGATAGCAGTGTTATGCCAAGTGCTCTTATGGAAGTCACACCACTTCCTGGTATCTTTCTTTGTATTTCTGGTGTCCTTCTTGGCTTGTGGCTTGGAATGGTTGACTTGATATTGTCCATCTTTTCTTTTTCCTTTGTTCTATTGGTTGGGTCCACCCTTTCCTAGATTTTGTTTTGCGGGGTTCCCAGGCCCAAATTTTCGCGTCTTTTGTTTGAGATTCTGCTCAATTTTGACGACATATCAGTAGGCCATGCCCAAGGATGAGATGTCCAAAAATTCCATTTTAGTCTGGATGTATCTATGCAAAGCACCATGATACTTTATCACCAAATGTCTCTCTGAATATTTTATACCCAACTTGGTGTGCAAGGTATGGAAGATATTTGTGAAATTTGACATGGCTTGGTCTCTTTCTTTCTGCAGTGTGGTCCATTTGGTATACAATTTGTCATAACTTCCGACAGGGTAGTATTGCTCCTTAATAGCATCCTTGAAGGATTCCTAGGTGGTCATGACTGTAAATAATGAGGGTTCCTCTATTTCCTTTTGCTCACAAAATGTTTCCCACCAATCTTTGACATGGGGAACGGCTTTGAGGAGCGCAAAAGTAATATTTTCTCTATTCGAAAAGTTATGGACAGAAAAATACCCTTCCAGTAGAGTCAACCACTTGTCTACAACATATGGTCTATCTGACCTTCAAATATAGGAATATAGAAGTTTATTTGTACCTTGAAGGGGGTGGCAACTCCGCTCAAAGAAGATGCATCGCCTATTGGTAGCCGCCAAAGGATTTGTGTGAAACTATCCATCATATCGTTCCTTTGTTGCATGAGGGATTCCTCAATCAATAATTTGAAAGGATCTCCTATCTCGTCATATTTATTTTCTCCTTCCATGAGAGGTCGGTTGGGCATGCGAGAGATTTTTTCCTCAAGAGAAACAATCTCGAGACCCAACTCTTTGTACTCCGACCTCGTTGGGGACATGCATTAAGACGACAAGGAGCATACCCCTTTGATACCATTGATCCATATTTTATGAGTAGAACGAAATGACTACATATTATTAAAAGGTGCTTAACACAAAATAACAGAGATACAGTAAAATTGGTTTTCTATTCAATAAAGAAATAAGCTGAAACTGTAAAATGCAGTTGAAACAAGCTTGTTGGAATGGTGGTGGCTTATCTCTGAGAAGAGATGTGACGGTTGCACTCATTCGCAAGAAGAAGATTACAATGAGGCTCTGAAGGACTTTTTACAATAAATAGGAATTCTAAAAACCATAGACATCCAAAAACCTAACCCTGGGAGATGAAGCGCCAAAAGTCATGTGGGCCCTGTTTGGGTAAGTTAGTACATCAACTTCCTGGGGTCGTAACTTTTGCATATGATCTTCATTTTAGTCGTATGATATCCCATTGGAAAGGTATCATCGAGGAGATTAATTTTGGATGCAATATCAATGGAACTTCCATACTTATCCCCATTTTCCCAAAAAACATTGTTTAGGGCCTCAAAATGGCTCCATAAGTGAAAAACTGCTAAAAATAATAAATTACCAAAAATGCCAGAAAACTTTTTTGATCCAGTTAGAAAAGGTAGGTGGCCACCGATATCCACCTGGATCATTCGATACTTTCCAAAACTATATGATTAGGAATGTGCATGTGTTCATGCGAGTGTGTGTTCCTGCTGACCCCCTTGCCACTTTTTCATCCACCAACTTTGTGCACACACCCTCCAACCATTGTCTTTGAATGGAATTGAAGCTTGATAGGATGCTCAAAGAAACCCTCCCACTAGCTTAGGAAGATATAGAAATGAGAAAAATCATGTTGATCCCAAAGTATATTTTTGGTTCAATAATGCCCCTTCATTATCCTCAACCCCAAAATAGTATTCATCCCCCTCTTCTATGTGTCATGTTGTTGGTTATTTGAAATTTCCATCCATCATAGTTCTACCCATTGGCTCCTTTTATTGGAATTGATTTCTTCCCCTACAATTATATGCAATGTCATTCTTACTCACATGAATTTATCAAACCTAGTATGATACTAAATTGATATAGACCTATAGTGATAGAATTTACTACTTGGAACACACAATCATTGATTTGGAAGCACACATTAACATTAAAAAATCATTTCACAATCATAATGGATGAAAACATGATTCAACTAGTCTATTCAAATCCAAGCTTCAAAATATTACATGAAAGTTTCCATGGGCTACTAGTTATTATAAAAGATGAGACTAACCCATTCTCAAACTATAAAAATACATTTGAAGTTGTTAGTCATTCTCATTCTTATATCGGCTACAATGGTTTTATAACAAATCTTTAAGGCTTAGTTTTCCTTCTCCATACATGAACTTGTCTCATTTTTCCCCCCCAAGTTACAAGATTCATAGTCTCTACTTCTTGATTCAATAATGAAAATTCATGGCTCACAAATGAATGTCTCTCCCTTTATCTTCCCAATGATTTTTTTTTTCAAAAACACCAACCAACCATCATGATGGAATGAGGTAACGTTTTCCATATGATTTGCTACTAACCATCATCTTAATTTTGATGTCAAATTCTCGGAGATAGAAAAATTTTGAAATGTGTAAGAAATGGAGGAGAAAGATCCTTCCTCCAACATTTGATCATACATCATGCAAAATTTTCAGTGGTTGATGTTCTCTAGGGAAATCAACAACCCCCATCATTTTAGGCCTTTCTTGTACCTTTTGTCTCACTTTCCCAAAATCATTTCTAAGAATGGTTGGGATTTCATGGGGACA
>JZKD02S1643807.1:193618-221510 GCA_000966675.3 Picea glauca
ATCCCTGCACCATCGGCTAGCTTCACCAAGGAAGATATCTCCTTGTCAGCCAACAATGTCGTCTGCCCTACGAAATCAAGCCTTTCAAAGATGAGGTACTGTGTGATATTTCTCCCCTTGAAGCTTGTGATTTTCTTTTAGGGAAACCATATTTGTGGAAGTGTCATGTTGTGTATGACTCTATACCCCACAATGTTATTATTACCTTAGGTAGGCAATTGTACAGGATCCCAGAGGTAGTGCTACCTACAACTATTTTTTTAATCTCTACTAAGCAATGTAGTAAGGTCATTTCACAGACCAGTAAGTTCATCTTCTTTGTGATCTGTTCTCAAAACAAGAATAAGGTCACCGCCACATCCATGGGCTCTACAAAATGACTCTCTTTTCAACAAAAGCAAGTGGATGAGATTGTGGAAGAATACAAAGACATATTCTCCTCACCTACAAGGGTACTGACACACTTCCAAGTCAAGCATCCAATTGATATGACCCCTGACACAACTCTACCTAATGGACCATTCTATCGATGCTCGCTGATGGAGAATGATAAAATCATGCATCAGATTCGAGAGCTTCTTCAAAAGGGGCACATCAAACCCAACTCCTCTCCTTGCAAAAGCTCGATTGTATTGGTTCAGAACAAGGATGGAACTTGGTGACTCTGCATTGATTACAGAGCCTTAAACAAAATCATAGTCAAGAACCGCTACCCCATTCTCAGGATTGATGACCTTCTTGACCAACTCAAGGGGGCCAAGTTCTTCAGCAATATTCACCTAAATTCTAGCTACCACCAGGTTTCCATTGAACCAAATGATGCATGGAAGACAACCTTCAAGTCTAAAGAAGGTCTCTACGAATGGCTAGTCATGCCTTTTGGCTTAAAAAAAGCATTAACCACTTTCATGAGATTGATGGATGATATATTGATACCCTTCACCAATTTTTTTTTGGTAGTATATTTGGATGACATCCTCATATTCAACAGAACATGGGAGGAGAACATGCGACATATTCAATAGGTTTTGAGCACTCTACGATAGAACAAGCTTTATGCCAACTTGGAAAAATGATCTTTTGAACATGGTCCAATACTTGGACTACATTGTTGATGAGCATGGGGTACACATTTATCCATATAATATCCAAGTCATCCGTGAGTGTCCATCCATGACTACACTGACCGAGATTGAAAGATTTTTGGGACTAGCCAACTTCTATCGACACTTCGTGTTGGGATTCTCTCATATTAATATGCATGGGCCCTTAACCAGGTGACCAATGGAGGTGGTAGGGATAATTTCATTTGGGGGAAGGAGCAACAATGAGCATTCGATGATCTGAAGCATCGCTTGCGCTTAGCTCCAATACTCTCCTTGCTCGATCTACAACAACCATTCAAGATTGAGATTGATGCACCTAACTATGTTGTGGGCGTAGTTCTCACTTAACACGAGCATCCAATGGAATACCATAGTGAGACACTCTCCGATACTATCCGGAAATACCCCACCTATGAAAAGGAAATGTATTGCATTGTACAAGCCTTTCGTCAATGGAAACATTACATTATGGGGAAAGAGATGATCATACACATTGATCACAAGCCTCTGTAGTTCATATAGACACATGGGAAATTGTAGAACGACTTCCATCAAAAGTGGTCCACCTATCTGCAACAATTCCATATCAACATCAAGTATAAGACAAGTATCTTCAATCGTTTTTCTGACTGCCTCATTTGGCCTCCTGTGGCTACACTCACCACTGTGCTCCATTCCTATGGACATGAAGCATCTAAGTGGCCCCAACTTTATCAACAATATTTAGACTTTGCCACCACCTACTAGCTCTTGGGTATAGGTGCAACTGTCATTGATTTTCACATTCAAGACAAATTCTTATGCCACCTGGGCCATCTCTTTGTTCCTACAAGCGAGCGTGAAAATCTGATTTTGGAAGCCCACTACAGTCAGGTGGCAAGACATTTTGGCGTAGAGAAATTTGTGGCCATTCTTCAAAAACATTTTTATTGGCAAAAAATTTGATAGGACATCATAAAGTATATCATATATTACACTTCCTATGCCATTTCTAAACCATCCATCAAGAAGCAAGGCTTATACAACCATCTTTCTATTCCTGAGAAGATTTAGGAATCCATCTCAATGGATTACATGTATGGCTTGCTGTCCACCAAGAAAGGAAATGACCTCGTGTTCATGGTCGTTGATCAGTTTTCAAAGAATTCCATCCTCAGAACCTGTAAGAAGAATGTCACAGTGGAAGATAGTGTCAAGATCTTCTTCAAACAAGTGTGGGTCCACTTTGGGATACCATAGACCATCATCTTCGACTGCGACAACATGTTTCTCAACACCTTTTGGTTGAGTCTCTAGTCTTTGGTGGTCACCAAGGCCACCAAATCCACTAATTTCCACCCCCAAACTGATGGCCAAACAGAGGTCGTCAATCAGATGATTGTGCACATCCTGCACATGTACAATTATAAGCATCTATGTACATGAGACAAGAGTCTCCCATATGTCCAACAAAATTACAACATGGCTCTCCATAGTTCCATTGGCCATAGCCCATTTCAGGTGGGTCTGGGATTCCAACCCTTGGGACCCATTTATGTTGCACTTCCTCTTGCCATTGCACCGACATAATCTTACCCTGATCAGTATTTGATCGACAAAGCCACCAGATTCATTGAGCAGATTTAGTACATCTTCCAATAGGTCCAAGAGATTTTGCAGAAATCCAATGATAAGTACAAGAAATTCCATGATCAACACAGGGTACCACACTAGTTTCAGGTTGGAGACAAAGTCTGGTTACATCTATAGAAGGAGCGTCTCACTGGGCCCCATCATAATATTTTCCCACTTTGTTATGGGCCTTACACTATCACCAAGGTGGTGGGTAGCAATTCTTTTGAGCTCAACACTCCACCCTTCCTTGGTCTAGATCCAATATTCAATGTGGACCTCCTTCATCCATATTTTCCACCATTATTGGATATCTCTGAGATCGCAGAACAATTGACACCCACAGAGTTCAACCCTGATTGCAGGGAACAAGAATCCACTGATTAGATAGTGGACACACAGGTCAAGGGCACTCGCCAACAACGGATCCAACTTTATCGGGTTGTCAAGGCAGGGAAACTCCTACACCAAGGCAAGTCGCTCACTCGGGGCCAAATACAATAGAATTTTCCTCACATGGTGGGGGAACTCAACACAATGGAGACCATTACTTCCTAAGGGGGGAGGATTGATCCAGATGGATATTGCTGGCCACCCACTTATTCCAACTGGCTCCTCATGTTTGTTTTTTGTTCAACACGTTCTTTTGTACTTATTTGTAATTGTAGGTTCTACACTTCTAGGGCTATATGAATCCCCACACATTCTCCAGGTGGATATGGGTCACCTCTCACCTAATCCAATTGGATTATTTTGCATGTTTTCATGTCATCACATCTTGTTGTAATTCCAGGGCCGTTTTGGGGCCCTAAACGTTGTTTTTTTTGGATTTCCATTGTCAAAATATATATGGAAACAAAATTTGATGGTGGAATGTGTAGTTCTCTGAAATATCTTTCCAAAGGGATATCACACACCTAAAACGAAGGTCATATGCAAAAGTTACGACCCTAGGAAGTTGAGGAACCAAATTACACCAACTTACCCATAGGGCCCACATGAATTTTGGCGTTTCACCTTCTAGGGTTAGGTTTTTGGATGTCTAGGGTTTGGGAATTCATTATTAATATCAAAAATGCCTCTGTATCCTCATTTTAATCCATTATGCTTAGACTGATGCACGTATCAACCACATCTCTTCTCAGAGATAACTACCACAATTTGAGCAAGTTTCAGTTATGCAATTTTACAGTTTCAGCCTATTTCATTATTTAATAGAAGATATATATATATATTTTTTTGTTTGTTAATGTGGCCGAACCTGTTGGCATCGGGATTTATTTGTGGCTTGAGAAACCATGACTTAGGGGCATCTAAGCCGTCAAAATCACTCGAGGATCGCACCCGGCCTGAGCCACACCAACCCTTAACATGGTTGGATTTTTTGTCCCCGCACTTTTCGAACCGGTGACTTTTCAACACAGAGTGGCTTAACAACACACTCTATCACCGACTATCCTACACCTCGGGGACTATTTAATAGAAGATATTGTTCACTGAATATTTTTTTTATTCTTCATATCTCTATGTTTATTGTATTCAGTCTTTTAATCAGTTCATTCCTCTCCTAAATACGGATCATACTCGGATCCTAGTGCAACATGGTAGCTTTGTTGCATTATCTCGACAGGAGGTGTCTACTAGTGACATTGATAGAGGTGTTGGAGCTTCACCCCGCACAACAAAGTTCAATGAGGAGAGAGCACATGGAAATTTAAATCGTCCATGTGAACCTCACTAATGCTCAAGTTGTGGGTAGACTTGCTATGGGCCTATTGAGTCCATTGGACAACAGAGCTTCACGGAGGAGATTAGTATATGAACCATCTCTATATTCCTCATCATTATATATTCATATTGTATTATGTTTATTTATATCAATATTTTATTGTATGTTGTTTTGTAGTTGCTACACCCGTGTAGCAGACCCTCTATGCCCATGGATGCATTGGTGTATGTCTCCACTACCAATTCAACAATAAAATAAGCTTGCTCAACTAGTCTACCCCACACAAAGGTATGTGTCACATTTTATAAATTCACCATAGTTATTTCTTTATTTTATGGCATCCTCAAATTTTTAATGTTTTTGTGTTTCTACAGGTTGTGGGACCAAGTGATGTCGAGCAATGTGCACCTAAGATGGACAATTCACCTACATCACAGGTCTCATGTGTAGAGTTAAATATAATTTAAATCTCAAATTTGTTGTATTTCTATTGTTTGATTTTACTATTTTGTACTAATAGTTCAATATTATTAATATATATTCAACATCTTCTAAATTGTACATTTTTTACAAAATGGCACCTCATGCCCAATATACAAAATGGAAACAAGTGCCCTAACATTAAAAACAACCATATGGTGGCTTAGATACAAAGTGGCATTCATTGGTCAATCATTGACCACTTCCACCGTCACCACACTTAGGAGCATCCTGGAAATTGATCTTTCTTCTCTTGCTGGAAGAAGCACCTCGAGTGGTTTTGGGCTTGGGTGTGGTTCACCACTCCAAAGACTGCACAAAGAAAAAACATTGTTAAGTTTTTTCCACAATGAATTAAAATACTTACAAAATGATACTTTGTAATTCAACATAAGAAAACTCATGATAGATGGTACTAAAAATTATGGGGGTGTTTCCCTCCTCCATGAAACTAATCTCTCAGCAATGCCACCCTCCATCACTTACAAGGATCAAATAATTAAATTTAAACAAATATTTATAAAATCAATTCCATTCATGATAAATAAAAATTGCCTCAAAGAATATACCATGCCTCAAATCATATGCCAATAATGTGCCTTAAACATGTTCCAAAATATCCAATATGTACCTCAACCATGTGCCAACACCTCCAATATATGCCTCAATCATATGCCATAACCTCCAACATACAAGCCTCAAAATATATAGAATAACATACCTTTCAACAAGTGAACCACCTGGTGCATGAGATATCATATATTCAGACCTTCCTCTACTTTAGTATCAAGAAAAATACCTTACTCAAAAAATTTCCTCAGCCTCATGGGACTGGACAGAGCAATAGGAAGGGCCTCACATGATGATACAAGGACAACCAGTGGGTGCCTCACGAGACACCCTATGCTTGACTCATGGGTGTATTCTCAATTAGGGTTTTCTGAAAACCCTTCTCCAATTTGTGTCTCTGAGCACTCCCTCCTTTGCACAACTCCACTACTTTGCCTTCTCTAAGAAATCACATCCTTGCTTGGTGATTAAATGAGAGGTTCTTGATGTGTATTTATAACCTTCCAAGTAAATACTTTACTTGATTTTTTAGTCGACCTGTTGTTACACACCTAAGTGATGGACTACCAAAAGTCACACTTAAGTGTGGTAAGTGTCGCCACTATTGTACTACCAAATGTCACACTTAAGTGTCACAAGTATCGCATTGCCAATTGTCACACTTAAGTGTCCCATATTTTATACACTTAAGTTTCACACTTTACCAAGTGTTGCACTTAAGTGTCACAATTTCATCACCATGAAAAATTGTATGTCATAATCCCTATACATGTTGAAGAAGAAATATGTTAGTTTGTTATAGGATAAATAGGTAAATGCAGACATAAAATAATCTCTCTAGATCCACCTGGATCTAGAACAAAATAGGACAGGACATGATGCTTTTCCTAAGTTACAATCACTAATCTAAGTGTCAAAGAAATAATTGATGACTTACCTTTGAGATCGCTTCCTTATATCTTTGTTGTTCCCGCTTCGCTCCGGTGCTCTTGTGAAACTAGATCTGCAATGACACAAACCAACCAAAGTGAAAGCAACTATGATAGATTCAATTAAAACTTAAACATGTGATCAAGGAGTCATGTAATAAAATGAGAATGATTTTATGGGAAAGAAACATTCCACTATATTATATTGAATAAAAGTGGAAGATACAACCGAAATTCCTTGATGTCACAAGTTCCCTTTTAGTGGTCCTTCATTCCAACACATACATATAGATGTTCCGAGATTTGCATGAAGATGATCTTCAAAATCTTGATGATTGAATGCAAACCTCAAGCATGAACTGAAATAATATTCTTCACACAATATCCAACCTATTCTTCCAACAATCCTTTTGTGAACTTTTCTTAACTGTGTTTAACCTTTTCTATGAGAAGCCCATTATTATATAGGAGAATTTGTAGTGGTTAAAAGGATGAGGATGATCCCACTAGATCAGAGAAGTTAGTAAGATCGTAACCATACAGACGCCACCTCACATTCCATAAGATTCCCCTTCTAGAAACTTCTTGAACCTCTTTCCTCTTTTGGCTTTCAAACGCCGCTACACCCTGCCTATATAGAAGCTTGCGGAAATCCCGCAGGCCAGTTATAGAGTAACCTGTGGAAATCATGGTTTTTTACACTGTACACTATGGGTAGCCTGTGACGTCCTTCTAAAAGGTAGTCTTGCAGGGGAGGAAAGAAGTCACTTTTCTCAGGCAAAATATGATTTTGAGGGCCTGATTACATGCTTGTAAAGTCATCATCAGAGTGACCAAAACAATGTGTAACATAATGCCCCCCAAAGTATGAGGTCAGAACTTGTGACAACCGAAATACTTTGTAAAATACGTGTGTGTGTCGGGAACAAATAACAAACCAATCGAGAACCTGCAAACAAGCAAGCATCTGCACAATATGATACCATGTTTGGAGTAGGAATTCCCATGTTTAGACTACAAATGATTGAACTCATAAGTGTAATTCATGGCCACTAATGATACACTGTGGATCCATCTCATCAAAATGTTACATAGCCATAAGGAATACACTATGGATCTATGTATGAGAAAAATTTGGATGAAAACATAGCCACAAGACATACAAAGTGGATCTATGTGTCAATACAAATCATCAATATTCCATCGCAACCTAGACCATGAATGATGAGATCCAGGGTATTCAATCCCATCGTCCGTAAGTACGAATCTAGCCATGTGATTATAGGTGTTAGAGTCAAACATGGTTAAAAACCGCTTGATTACCGATTATTAATGAAAACTGTTAACAAGTGCGAGGGAAATCAACATTGATGTCAATGACTCCCAAGGTACTGTAGTAAAATCCAATGAACGTGAATAAATGAGATGAAGTCGAACATTTGATTGAATCTTTTGATCATGGACCAATGACGTAAATCCACTGTCAAGAGAGAAGAAACTTGCTATTTGGGCATGCAGGCTCTAATTTACTAAACAATTTCTAAGTATCATCCCTAGATAATGAGTTGAAGTCGACAGGAAGAGACTCATCACAAGAGGGCCTTGATGTATACCCCATCAATGACACAAAATAAGTAATAGATTTAGGATAGAGTAAAACATGAATATGATTTGAAACTGACACATGGAAGGCCGACATGGTAGGAATTGACAACTGTATATGGTCAACTCAAGAGAGGGCTTATTCAGACTTCTCTTGAACATATGGATGACACGACGACAGTCTTGGCAGCATTGACTCAAATAAGACACAATATATAAACTTACAGAAAGTTAGACGAGAGACAAATGGATTTCCCAACCTAGATTCAAATGATGAAAAAGGGGGTGTCATGTTCAAGAGTGACTCTTCATTGCCACTAACACAGATATAGAGACACATTTCTTTCCCAAATTTTCCCCCACCATTTCTGGCGAGTACTTATTTATTTTTACACAAGATTGAGGAGGATAACATATGCTTCTAATGTAAGCTCATCCTTTGGACGAGTCCCTTGGAGTATTTTTAACGAACCCTAAGAAGGAGTGGTTTAGTCCCATGTGGGTCTTTCGATGTTTGTTTAACGAGTCAAAAGATAGAAAAATCAGGGGTTTTTCATGTTTATAGAGTCTAAAAAACACTTAAAGAGAACTCTCTCAGTTCATTTTTCGTAAAATAGTTCGATAGGATTGAAAAAGTGATAAACTATCGCCCATCGAACGTTTTATTCAAATACTTTATGAGCGTGAACAGAACAACGTTGCTCAACAATATTTTTGTTTCTATGGAGTATGAAAAGAGCTTAAACGATACTCCATGTGTGTCTCTTTTTGTGTTACCAAGACGAGTACAAAAGGACGACAAAAGTATACTTGGTTGCGTTCTCATAAATTTTTGAGCACGAGAACGAACGAAGAGTGAACTCGAGGTTTTACTAAAAATCCTAAAAATCATCGATATGCGTAATGAAGAGAAAACAAATTACAGAACAAACATCCATACTCCATTAATTAGGACCCTAGACTTCTTCCTGTAAGAAGCAAGACACTCACAAGGCTATTAGACTTGAGGGTTTATAACAAAATACATTTATATAATATAAAATATTATGAAAAAAGGTAAAAAGTGAAATAAATAAGAGTAAGAACTCCTTTTACCATTTCATTTGCATTTGGTCAAGAACTTGTCTAAAAACCCCTTTTTTACCCCTTACTTCGGTTGTCAATTGCGAGGAGCACAGGCGACCATTCGACGAACGGTCTCCATCAAGACGGTAAGCTCTTCATCCTCTTCCTTCTGAATGGATTGAAATTCGTTTTTATTGGTTAAAAGATGTTTTTTGGGTGAGTTTTTGGGCCGATAGGCATGCGCTGGGACCGCCACAGGTGACTAGTATCGGGCCCTACGAAAATCAAATATTTCCACAGGCGCCCAATGAATCACTTGTGGAAATACTGCATTGTAATTGAAGCCTAGTTGCAGCGTCCGAAAACCCAAAAATAAATGCATGCGTTGGACCAAAAAGAATTCAAAAATTGATGATTAAAGTTGCTAATTGTCTTCTCTCATCTCCACATAGGTGTTTGATTGCCAAAATGTTGGAGTGGAGAGAACGAGAGCATGAGGATGATGACTTCATGGATTTGAATGATCTGAGCACTGTCAATTCCCTTCGACAGTGTGGCTTGTTAAAATTCTTCAAAATCCAGGGCATGAGATCCCAATTGAGAGTATTAGAGCACTTGGTCCATATGTGGTATGTGGACCAACAAGTGTTTCATGTGGGTGTCCGTGTTCTTTCCTTGGACATTGAAGATATTTACTTTTTGATGGGGTTATCCCATCGTGGGGCACATATGACCCTAATAGGGGGTTGAGGTGGTGGCTTGTCGATGAGTGAGTACATCCATCGACACTACGAACTTGAGGAGGAGAGGCACAAAGGTAAAGTGGCCATCATAGGAGTTCAGGATATGACTCTTAGAACCATTATCTTTACTATTTCATGGATGGAGGGAAGTGCTTCACCACACATGGCCCTCCAGAGTTATTTTCAATACGCTATTGAATGCACAGAAACACGAGTGTTCAATTGGTGTGATGGTGTGCTCCGTAGTATGAAGAC
This sequence comes from Picea glauca, assembly GCA_000966675.3. NCBI lineage: Eukaryota > Viridiplantae > Streptophyta > Pinopsida > Pinales > Pinaceae > Picea > Picea glauca. The sequence goes on from JZKD02S1643807.1 coordinate 203,709, forward strand.
ACAACTTAATAAAAGCAAGAATGTAGACCTAAAGAAGTTTGGGTATGGGTCCCTCATTTGCGACTGCAGGTAGAGTGGGGAATACTAGCCCGACGAGACCCAAGAATGAAACGATGGTGTGACCTTATGGCGCAACATGTAGCGAGCTCCATTGTCAAGTACAATGATGCATTTTTTGACTGGTTAAGGCCCCAAATTATGATGATTGATGATTATGCGTATGCTGGCCTGGACTTTCAGGGTGATCCTGACTTGGTTCTCCCTGAGGGATTTTAGTGGGGAAATCTATGCAAGAAAGACATTTTGTTCTTTATAGTTTTTTTGTGGATTTTAAGGATATAAGATGTTTTTTGTGTTTTCGATAGAAAGAATAATCAAAAAATCTTTGACCATGCATATCTAGGGCCATACTAGCCTCTGGGAACATCTCTGATCTAGAGACGAGGAGAGGCAGGTGTAGTATCAGGGTGGGATGCTGGCGACTATGATGCAATGGAGAAGAACCTAGAGGGTCTGACATCAAGCATTCTCGACATCTCGATCGAGGAGATCCCGAGGCGTTATCAATGCCATACTGTAGGCGTGTCTGGCTCACTTAGTCAGTTATTTTTTAGGGTGGCATGGGTAGTAGTATGCTATCGTGGGCAACATCCATGATGCTATTTTGTAGAAGCCATGGGCTTAATATTTTGATATTTTGGTCCTTGGATGGAAAACATTTTTGTAAATTTTTTTATCGTTATATATACGTCTCAAATGTCTATCTAACACATAATTAACTAGAGCATCATTTAATGTATTTAGACATCTAGGAATGTGTTGATATTCAATATAATCAAAATAACGTTTCAAGAGGCGAATTCATAGAAATACCCATAACAAAGTAGGACTTCAGATAGTATAGACATTATTTAACTGGAGCACTAATAGCTACGAATCAAGTCGTACAATGAAGTGGTGAATCCCAAGTGAAATAGCATCGGTCAATAATTCAATGACTATGCTATATTATGTCATATTATTGGTTGCACGACCAAGGAAAGCACCTTGTAGACTGATAAGTTAGGTTGCAGGTGCATAGATTTCCCAAGCAACAGAAGATAGGTTCTGAGTACTATGGCTAGCACCATCGACGAAGTCAATATAGGGTAGTGAAGACATCGACATCTGGAAACCAAGCATAAAGCAAGGTAAGTAGTTGGAGGTGGAAACCAAATAACGAAAAGCACAAAAAGTAACACAAAAGAGTATGGTATAGTAAAAGTACAAGCACTCATGCAAAGATAGTCTAAGCATAATACTTCTTCAAGTAAATCCCATTTCTGGGTTCACTCAAAGGAATTCCATCATAATCTACTAACTTGTAAGCTCCCTTCTCTAACACTCATTTGATGATATATGGACCACGCCACATAGCTTCGAATTTTCCGGCTCCTAGTAGATCATGATCTTGTTCATAGAGGAGAACTAGATCTACCTCAGAGAAAACATGTGTTTTGACATGTTTGTCATATTGGGATTTTACGTGTTTCTTCTGGGTTTCAATAAATAGGGTGGCATCACGAAGGGTCTCATCTAATTGTGTAAGATACAATAGACGTTCTTCTTTGGCAGAGGTGTTTGGGAGAAGTTTGATAGCTATCTTCAAAGATTGTATTTCACATTCAATTGGGATAACGAATTCAATGTCGTAGACTAGTTGAAAGGGGGTAAATCCTGTAGAAGACTTCACAGATGTCCGATAGGCCCATAATGATGAAAAAAACATCGTGTGCCAACTAGTCTTATGGATTCCTATTATCTGACGAAGCATGGTGATAAGGATTTTATTTATTGCTTCAACTTGGCCATTGGCCTGTGGATAGTAGGGGGTTGAGTTTTCATTCCGAAGACCCAACTTGTCGGTAAGTTTAGACATCATAAAGTTTCGAAAATGGATACCATGATTAGTAATGATAGCTTGCGGGATCCCAAATCGAGTAATAATGTGATTAAATATGAAAAGGGCTGTAGTTTTTCCAGTATTGTCGAATGTAGGCATCGCCTCGACCCATTTTGTGAAATAATCCACGTCTATGATAATGTATCCATTCCCCCGACCGAGTGAGGGTTACATGTCATGAAATCGATACCCCATTTTGTGAAAGGTCGGATGGAAACTACAGGGTGTAAGGGAGTGGGATGTGATCTTATTTTATTATTGTACGTTTGGCAAGCATGGCATTTTTGGACGGCAGTAATACAATCCTTAAATAAAGAAGGCCAAACATACCTTGCTCGTAATATATTTTGGGTAGTAGCATACCCAAACATGTGACCACCACATGCTCTAGAATGGAAGTCATTCAAATCTTTCTCAGCCTCATCATAGGTGAGACATCGTCGGAAAATGGAGTCAACCCCACGACTATAAAGAGTGTCACCGAGGATGATATATTGATGAGCTTGATATCGTATATGACGATGGTCAGCACTAGATAGATCGGGGTAGAAATTTTGAGTCTATAGATATATAATGATATCTCCATACCAAAGGTCATCGAAACTGATCAAAAAAAGAGATTCATTAGGCAAATAATATTCTTCTACGTTTTCTGACTCAGTGTAGGGAAGGTTACACATAAGTTCGAAAAGCACCAAATATTTCTTAGACTTAGCACATTCGAATTCTAAGTCAAACTCTTGGAGAATCACTATCCATTTAGAGTACTTGCCTCCTAGCAATTGGTGTGTAAGAATGTGCTGCATGGGGTTGCAATAAGAAATTACAATGGTCTTGCATAATAGGATGTAGTGACAGAAACATTGGACAACTTGAATAGCTGCCAGGGCCAGTTTTTGAACATGTAAATATTTGGTTTAGGTGGTCGTGAGACTCCAACTCAAATAATATATGACATGTTCATCATGTGAATCATCTTCTTGGACTAGAACCATGGTGATGGTAGAGTCCTAAGAAACGAGATAAAGGAAGTAATATCGACTATAATCGGGTGGGAAAAGTAATGGGGTACGAGTTAAAGTTAGTTTCAAAGCTTTGAAAGATTTGTTGGCAGTAGAATCCCATACAAACTCAGAACCTTTCTTTAGAAGTCGAGTAAATCTGAGCATTAATTGAGCGTATTTTGGGATGAAATGATGTAAAAAGTTTTCCTTCCCTTGCAAACTTTGAAGTTGGCAAAGTGAAGAAGGAGGAGGGATATTGAGGATTGCCTCGACCTTCAAAGAATAGACCCTGATCCCTTGGAATGAAACGATAAAACCTATAAGTCGGTCAGACTCCACACAAAAAACACATTTGTGTGGGTTTAAGAGAATACAATAGAACCGACAACGAAGGAAAATGGCTCAGAGGTGTGCCATATGGTCACTACGATGCATGGAAAACGCCGATAGGTCATCTAGATATGGATGTACAATGTGTTTGATATCATGAAAGGCATACAACATGACACGTTGAAAAGTTGCACCGATGTTCTTTAAGCCAAAGGGTAGTTTTCGGTAGGCAAAGGTGCCCCAAGGACAAATAAAAGCCATTTTGTGTTTATCCGCGAGAAATATGTTGATTTTATTATAGTCGGAGAAACCATCCATTAAAGAGAATATTTCACTCCCGACACAATCGTCGATGATCTAGTCAATGAAGGGGGTGGGAAGGTTTTCCTTAGGACAATCTTGATTGATATCCCTATAATCGATGCAAACACAGATTGTACCTTGTTTCTTGTTAACTAGAACGAGATTGGATACCCAATTAGTTAAATCCACAGGATAAATAAAGCCAACTTTAAGAAGTTTTTCAACTTCAATCTTAATAGCAGATGATTTACGGGGGTGGACCGGATGAAGTATCTACCAGATGGGTTTAGCACCTGGGTATGTCTTAATTTCGTGTACAAAAATATCAGGGTCAAAACCCAACATTTCTTCATAGCTCCAAGCTAAGATGCCACGAAACTCTTGAAAAAGTCATTTATATGCGACAACCTCATCAGTGGAGCACGAAGCTCTGATGTGAACATTTGCAACAAATCCAGGTTTAATGTCTATGTTGAGGGGGATGGTGGGAGAAATATTACTTAAGTTCCCTTCATATAACACATCATGTGATGACTCGAGAATAGAGGAAATGACAACAATGGTCGACGAAGTTGAGATCCGTTGGTAACTCTTGATGGTGTGTTGTTCAAGGAAGAGAATGGAATGATGATGTCCATCATCCTAAGGGATGTCTTCCATTGACATAACCGAAATAATCATCTCATCTATGGGAAAAATAACATGGAACGGGTTAGGAGATGATTCACTGAGAGAGAGGGTAGAAGGGGTTGTCAATTGAATGTCTTGATAGGAAGATTCAACCGGACTTAAAGGAATTTGGTTGCCATAGCGAGTATAATCACCAAGTTCGGGTATTACCCATGGGTCGGAAGATGTGTGAGTGTTGTGAACAGAGGTGGAAATCATATTGATTGAGGAAACCAAAGGGGGTGGAACATCGGGAGGTGGGATCGGGAATGTACCCATCATAGTTAAATCTTTAAGTAGGCCCACACCAACGTTCTTATACCAAGGCAGTGTCTTCAAGATAAAAGGTACATTGCTAGTACGGGTGTCAGAGTTTAAAAAGGATAGCTGGTCGACAGTAATGACCTTTCCCTGATGTGGAAAACATATAAAATGGAAAAGGGTAGACACAATGGCGTGCATCGCATCAATCCATCTACGACCATGTAATAGGTTATAATCGAGAGGTGCATCAAAGACCTTAACTTCAACATTGACCGATTTTCCTTCCAACATAATAGACAATGAAGGAAGTACACCATAGGGCTTAAAGCCAGAGCCATTGAAGGCTTTAAGAGTTTTATGTGATTCAGTAAGAGGAGGAGAGCCGATGGCTTTCGAACATGCAATAGACATTACACATGTGGAGGCACCCTCATCAATAACAGTCCTACAAATTTTCTTGTCGGAGACAACAACTTGTATTTGGAAAGATAGTTGAGGGGGGAGTCTCGGAATGTGATCTTCGAGGTTAAACATTATCGAATTTGTATCCGTAGGATCAACTCCATCGATAGACTTTAATAGTGCCTTATATTGAGTAGGGAAACTTTGAAGGACTTCGAGAGACGACATAGCAGAAGGTGCTTGCGCTAGATCTTCTACATGAATGTAGTTCTGAGAAGCATGTGCATGAGGGTTGAAGGAAGACTTTCTAACAACACCCTTTTGGGGAGGGAGAAGAAATGTATCGAGACTCAGTCATTTGAGATGAAGAGGAACATTGGGAGGTGAAATTGAAGGAGGTTGTTGAACCAACGAAGGTGGTATATCATCAACCTTCTCTTTTGAGGAAGAGTAATCTTTGGCCCTTGTGGTCAGTATAACATCTTTTTTTCTAGAATCAGCAGTACACATAAGCACATAAGAAGTAGTGGAGGGAGAGGGTTGGTCATGAATGACACATTGGGCCTGCTATTGAGAAGGGAAAGGTTGAGAAAAAACGATAGGTGTTGGATGTTTCACGGTCCCTTGGAGGAACTTAGTGACCTCGACCCGTCTTGGAAAATATTTCATATAGTGATCATCACCACAGATAAGGAAAGGGTATCAGGGTTTGTGCTTATCCTTATCATCAACAGGTTGAGTTTCTTTTTTCTTAGATTGCGGGTTGTTTTTATCCTCCTTATTCTTACCCTTCCCTTTTTTAGATTTATTCTTTCCAGAAGGGGTAGATTGAACAGAGTTAACCTCATAGGTTTTGCTGGTGGGAGGAGTATGAGACAAAGAATTTTGAACATTAGAAGCATTAGACTTGGGGTTGTTGGGAGAGGCTTGCGTAGTTTGAGGTTGAGCATGGAAAGTGCCAATCACACCATCAACCACATGAGAAGCAGTAGGGGTAGTCAAGGTAGCGATAGTAGAAGGGCGAGGTGCATCAGGGAGTAAGTCGTAAAGAGTACCCATTTGTGAATAAAGGAGGTCAAGGTACTGAGCGCTACTGATAGCCTATTCTTCGATGACAACTCCACCCATGGAAATATCATGAGAGATATCATTCATGAATGATTTCGTGAACCAATCTGCCAATAACTGATTGAGAAGATCGAGTTTGATCAAACGTCGTCTTCGTCTCGACTCATGAATGTGATCAGAGATGTGAGTGGCCTTAGTTTGCTTGAAGGAACTTAGGATATTGGTTCATGTTTCATAACAGATTGATAATTGGTAGTGTGTAAGGAAAGCCATGTCTAGGGTATTAAAGTCAGTGAAGAAACCTCGTGGTAGTTCTATATACCACTTTGCATCCGAACCCATGAGAGTTCGTTGGAAGAGTCATAACCGAATGGAATCATCCATCAAAGAGTTGGATGAACACCAAAGGTGGAAAGTCATGACATGTTTTTCGGATCCTCTCCTGGTTTATCGTCAAATTTTGGAATGTTAGATGGTAATTTGGTTGGTATAACGGGCCAGTGAGGAGAATGTAGGATAGGATCATTCAATATTATAGAAAAATCAGGTATATCCAAAGTGGATAAAAAGGGTAATTGTCTATTCATAGGAGGATACTGGTGACTTTGGGGAGTGAGTCCCATCGGTATACCAGTAGGACCATAAGTTGTTTGCATGTGAGGTGAAGGTCCTAACAGATTCAGACATGTGTGGGAGGCATGTAGCCCATACGATTGTACTGATTGGGGATGTTCCCTTGGGGAGAGACACTAGGTTGAATGTTCATACCCCAAGTGGGATTGGAAGAACCGAGGTATGACTAGCTCGAACTAGGGGGTATAAAAGAGCTAACTTGAGGTTGTTTCCTCCCAGATGATTATGGATTTTCTTGAATAAGAAGATTCCAATACTGGGCTAGTGATCTAGGGATGTTCTGTCCATATTGTGGATTATATACTCCAAGTGGGGGTTGTCCTCCAGGTGAGGATGATGCCCCAATTTGGGTTTGAATTCCAAATTGAGTTTCCCCCCCTGGGTTATACTATCCCCCAATAGGAATTTGATAACCAGAAGTGAATAAAAGAGTAGAACTTCCAAAGGTGGTAGAGCCACTGGGTCTGAATCCTCCTATAAAAGGTGGATAAGACCCTCTAGAGAGGAACTGGGATGGTGTCAGAATGGAACCGGAAACAACATTATACCCAAGAGGAGTAAAGACTCTAGAAACTCCAGATGGAACTTGGGTAGGAATGGGGATAGAAGCATTCAAATCATTATACCCAAGAGGGAGTGATGGGATTTGTCTAGACGAAAGCGGTGTGCCAATAAGAGGTTGGCTAGCTACTGTATTCCTGGTGGGAATAATCATAGTGTTTAGGACCAATGTGGAATGGGCTTGTTGAAGAGGGATAGTTGAGCTAGGACCAGCTGACAGTGTATCCAAACCAGCGAAGAAATAACAAGTTGTACTATTAAAGTGATCTAAAGGTATTGTAAATGTAGTAGATGTCTTGGGTGGTTCAGAAACGACAGGTATATCAACTTCTTCCTCCGAGTTGGGAGGGTTTCGCCTATAATTCAGAGTTTGAGATATGTCAATGGTCCAAAACGGATCCTCGTTTTCAAGGCCAGAAAGGATTCCAGTTGGTATTCCAGAAGTGTCAACAACAAGTTCTTCAGATGAGTTCAGTCAGAGAATATGTCTCTCGTATCTAGGAGGTAAGCGAAAAGCATCAAAAGAATCCGAAACAATTCGAAAACTTTCTAAAGAATTAGTTCTTTCTACTTGTGAAGGTATGTGGTCCTGGATCTCACTTTGTTGAGGAGATTTCTCTGGTGGATTAGGAAGAAAGGGTTGAGAAACTTCTAGATCTTTCAGAGGTAGTCCTTGCATCCTACGTGAACAACATGGAGGGTCAATGCTAGTCGAACTGAAAATTTTACAAAAAAAATCTATGGCTAACTATATAAACAAACAACACTCGCTAGTAGAATATGGGAATCAAAACCAACCAAACAAAACCTTCCAAAGTCACTAGTTGGTGATGAAATCCAACATCGCGAAGTCAAGACAAGAAGGAGCTGGGCTAGGGTGTAAAATTTACATTGACGACCTTCTTAACAGACTTACACCCTGGTGCAATCTCCCACACATAATCATGGGTATACCCTCCAAGGAGCCTGAGTGAGTCTGGCCAATGTTGATTCCAGGTAGCGTGAAGACTTGCCCCTCCACATTCACCTCGTGTAAGACCCTAAGAAGATAGGCAACTAAGGCTACCAAAAACAACAATGATTCTTTGGGAGACAATCGATAGTCCGATCCATGCACAAGGATAGGGTATCTAGCCTGAAATCAAATTGAGAGGATTCCACTCATCATTTTGGGTATACCTTCAAGGGACCCCCAAAATACATGCAATCTCTACATCGAGATCAACAAAGCAGGGTGAGTAACTCTACCAATCTCAATGCGACCTCAGGTTTGAACATTGTGTGAGAAGGGTTTCCCAGGACAAAATGTTGCAAATGGAATTTAATACTCCATATCAAAAGATTATATTGTGTGTTTTTCACTTTGGAGAGTGTGTCTCACCGTCTATCCCAAAGATCTAGCCTAGATAATGTCGATGTAAAAGAGCCCTAGAAAAAAACACTAATTAAGTTTTAGATTTTTGCAATATTTTTAAAGGTTGTTGTTACTCAAGAGGGAGACGAGAATGAAACCGATGTTGTGTAAGACCTTGAACCAACAATATGAAAATAGAAATGAATGATGCAAATTTTCGTTCAATGAATTATATCTACAACAGGGAGAAAGTGTTTCCGGAATGATGTAAGCTACGAAATATACTTTCTTTTTTTTAAATGAATACAATTTCAAACAACCAATAAACAATGAAGTTATTCAATGTTATGTTCTCTTAAATGCAATAAATTTTCTTATGTATGATTATTCAAATGAACAGATAAGTTCAAATTCTTCCGTTCTAAGACCAGACCAAAGGAATGATAGAGAAAGGACAAGTAATCCAAGAAAATCTATTCCTTCAACAAACATCCAAATCAAACTTTCAATGAAGATAAAAGAAAAAAATGGCAAGGAAGTATTTCTCCAAATGTAAATGAAGAAATAACCTCTCAATCATCAAGCAATCCAGAATACATAATCAATCCAAAACTTCAAACCTAATCGAAGACTTTTGATCGAACAAACACTCAGAGATTATACCCTTGTTGTTAAAAATAAAAAATGAAAGCTAGAAAAGGACTAAGAGAGGTGTTCGATCTCCAAAAACCAATCAACAACGTGTTAAGCATGAGAAAATAGTCAAATACTGGCTAAAAACGTTCGCCCCAGCTGAGTAAAGAAAAGATAGGGCATCAACAAAGGCCAAAACCCCACTCAAAAATTTCACAGACGCCACTGCAGGCTAAAAGAACATTACAGTGCGAAAATCTCTAGTTTTCGCAGGCTAGAAACAGATAGGGTGTGGAAAGTACGCACTGAAGAAAATATCTAGGGTGCAGAAATAAAAATCTATGTAGGCTAGGTATAGGGTGCAATGCGGAAACGTCTGAAAATCAAGAAATTTTGAGAAAAATGTAAAAAATCTCAGTGAACTTTTAAACTCAGAGAGTCTGAATGGATATCCCACAGACCCAGAGACTGGATTTAGATAAAAAGAGTAGGAAATAAGAAATGGCCAAAAAAAAACCACAATCAAGTCGTATCCCCAGTGGAGTCGCTGATTTTGTTATAGGATAAATCAATAAATGCAGACATAAACTAATCTCTCTAGATCCACCTAGATCTAGAACAAAACAAGACAGGACATGATGCTTTCCCTAAGTTACAATCATTGATCTAAGTGTCAAATAAGGAATTGATGACTTGCCTTTGAGATCGCTTCCTTATATCTTTGTTTTTCCTGCTTTGCTCTAGTGCTCTTGTGAAACCCGATCTACAATGACACAAACCAACCAAAGTGAAAGCAACTATTATAGATTCAATGAAAACTTAAACATGTGATGAAAGAGTCATGTAACAAAATGAGAATGATTTGATGGGAAAGAAACATGCCAATGTATTATATTGAATAAAAGTGGAAGATACAACTAAAATGCCTTGATGTCGCAAGTTCCCTTTTACTAGTCCTTCATTCCAACACACACATATACTTGTTTCGAGATTTGCATGAAGATGATCTTCAAAATCTTGATGATTGAATGTAGACCTCAAGCATCAACTGAAATAATATTCTTCACACAATCTCCAGCCTATTCTTCCAGCAATCCTTTGCTCAACTTTGCTTGACTATGCTTAACCTTTTCCATGAGAAGCCCATTATTATATAGGAGAAGATGAAGTGGTTAAAAGGATGAGGATCATCCCACTAGATCAGAGAAGTCAGTAAGATCGTAACCATACAGACACCACCTCACATTCCAGAAGATTCCCCTTCTAGAAACTTCTTGAACCTCTTTCCTCTTTTGTCTTTCAAATGTCACCGCACCCTGCCTATATAGTAGCCTACGGAAATCCTGCAGGCTAGTTATAGAGCAGCCTGCCGAAATCATGGATTTCTGCACTATACACTATGGGTAGCCTATGACGTCCTTTTAAAAAGTAGTCTTGCAGGGGAGGAAAGCAATCACTTTTCTCAGGAAAAAGATGATTTTGAGGGCCTGATTACATGCTTGTAAAGTCATCATCAGAGTGATAAAAATAATGTGTAACATAGTTGGAGGCCGAAATACTACCTTGTTCCTTGAGATTTTGACCTTGTATGAGCTTCATCACCCCCCTATGAATATACAAGGAGGGATAAATATAGATTATTTCTCATTTCTCATTTATAGGAGATAGATAGTCTCTCCCTCTACTCATTTATGGGGTGGTGATGAAGTAGTTGAAACCATCATGCCTTGATTTGTGAGGTCTTTTTCGGGAGATTTGAATTGGTTAAGGGATTGGTTCGAGCTAGCTCCTATTCAAGGCAAGGTCAATCTTGTTGGTTCACCCAAATCCTCATTTGACCACATCCTCTCCTCAAAACTGTTCTATGGATGTGATGCCTCAAATACTTTATAATTGATCCAGATGGATTTCAGTGGCCTCCCACCTATTCCAACTGACTCATTTTGGTAGTTTTCCAGTTTGGCAGTTTTTTCCTAGTTTTTGGGTCCCTAACTTCCGGGGCCATTTTGAGGCCCTAAATAATGTTTTTAGGTCTCACCATAGTTAGATTGTAGAAGACATCATATTTTGAAGGCAACATGTGTATTCCTCGGATAGACCTTTCCAATGGGCTACGGTGCGTATAAAATGAAGATCATATGCAAAAGTTATGACCCCGGGAAGTTGATGTATTAACTTACCCCAACCCACAACAAAAGGGACATAGAAAAGATGGAAAACCTTAGGACAACCATTCCAAGACGAAAGAAAATAAGAACACCAAAAATACAAAGAAATATATCGAGAAGTGGATCAACTTCCATAATATCCCCTCTTAACACTGTTGATTACCCCTCAAAGCAGTAACTGGTAGCTGAGGTGAAATCCTCTGAATCAGATGCAGGTTCCGAATTTGAGTCATAACTAGAAAGGGGGAGATAGATCATTGAAGAAAAACCTAGTTCTACCATTGCTACCACCAAGCTCTAGCCCGGTGAACCAGATGAGCCATAGGAAGGCGAGCACATTTTTCATTCACATATGTGGGTGAAGGGTACCCCGCTGCACTTCATCGTTGATAGCAGTAGCCAAAAGAAACTCATATCAGTAGAGTTTGTCAAGTGTCTTTCCCTGCTGACAACGCTGCACCCGCAACCCTACACGATCGGATGGCTCTGCCAAGGGATCGATATCCGTGTCAGCCAACAATGCCGCCTATCATATGGCATCAAGCCCTTCAAAGATGAGGTATTGTGTGATGTTTCTCCTCTCAAAGTTTGTAATGTTCTTTTGGGAAAACCATGTTTATTGAAATGTCATGATGTATATGATTATAGGCCTTGCAGTGTTATTATTACTTTGAACAAGAAATTGTACAAGATACCTGACACAGTCCCACCTAGTGCTATCTCCTTGATCTCTGCCAAGCAATGCAGGAAGGTCATCTCTCAAATGGGAAAGTTTGTCTTCTTCATGATTCACTCTCATAATGAGTGAAATATAGTAGCCACATCGAGGGCCTCCATGACCTACCTCTCTATTATCACTGAAACATCATTCGCAACATTGCACAAAAATGGTTAAAGAAACACATAAATGCCAATAACAATTAGTCCACCTACAACACCAAAATGCACTCAAAAGGAAAAAAACTATACAATTGGGTCAAAAATTGAAATGCACAAATTCACCAAAGGGAGTGTGCACACAGTGCACAGTATGCGCTGGCCAACATAGCCCTCAATGTGAACAATGCACAAAATGTGCAATTGTGTAAGAGAAAACCCGTGCACTTCTATGAACGACACATTTATGGATCTTGTTGGCCCCTCAACCAATTTTGGTCCGACCCCCAACATGATTTGACACTCATATCTCAGCGAAATCTAGCTTGGGGGTTGGTCAAGGTCTAGAGGATGCCCTAAAAGGCCCCTTGTTCACACTATGAACCAATTACATTTTTCCATGGATGAATTCTATAAATAAGAGCCATGGGTGTGCTAAGAAAACAAGACCTTCATAGTATTGTTATGCTGCAAGAATTCTTCCTTGGGAATCCTCTTTTCTGTTGGAATCCTTCAAGCACCGTTGCAATAGGCCATTCCACTCACCTCTTGAATGAATAGGCATTTTTTTCCTTCACCATTTTCCATTTCTTCCATTGTATAAAGATCTCTCAATTAGGGAACTCAAGATCCCTCCCAAGGAGGAAGAGGGGACCCATAAGTCCCTAAACTTTCTCTACGGTGTTTTTCCTACTAATATATTGTTCCATCGGTAGCATTATGTTGGTCATTGTTCGATTTTCATGGTTCTAAGTTTCTCAAGATTTCTAACATTTATTTCTTAGTTGTTTTAGTTTATTTCTTTGTTTACATATGCGTTTTACTTATCTAACCCACTCACAAAACTTCTGTCTTGTCTAGTAGACTCACTTAGACATGCAAGTGTTGTTATTTTTCTCACCCAAGGGACAAAACCAACACAACAGATTGAAGACCATATTGGGGATCGGTATCAAATTCCTCTCTATTTGAGACTTCAGAGCACTTCATCTTGATTGTTTTAACTTGCAGGTACCAAAATCGGCCTAGCCCAACCTGCTAATGTCAAAATTCACAGTTGAGGAAGGAGCATTTCACTTGGAAATTTCTCCCCCGACGCATGACAGGAAGTGCACAAATATTCCTTCCCACAGACGCACACTCTACGCACTTTCCGTGAAACATGCCTCTTTACACTACGCACTCTGTGCATTCTACGAACCTGTCACAATTGTAACCCACGCATAACTCCAATTTTTCAAATTTTAATGGTTGTCAAAATTGTAACCCATGCATAACGCCCCTAGCCTTCAGATTTTTATTTTCATGCACTTTGTAAGGAAACTACACTCCACTTAGATTCCTTTCCCATATGAAAGGTTATCTAACATAGGCACTTAGGGGGTAAAAATAACCAATATTCTCCTCTTTTTCTTTGTTGCCACATGGATGGCTTATTTGTATTGTAAACTTTTAAGTTGAGGTTATTTCTTTCATACATAAATCACTTAAATTGGGACTAGACGTTAACTTTGACCCTCAAGTATGCTCTTCCCTTGCACCCTAGTTTGATCTCAGGAATTAGAAAGGTGGTTAAAGGGACATTTCATATCCCTTAACAAAAATCTTTAGGAGAGGACAAAACACCCCTAGGGTTCATCTTAGTTTGTTGAAATCATCTTAAAGTTTTGTAAGGGCCCATCATGCCCACATGTTGCAAACTTAGGATAGCTTCTTAAAATTTCTTTCGTAGTTTATATCAAAATATAGGTAAGTTTAAATATAAAAGTAACGGGCCCATACATGCCCACATGCTTGCAATCTAGGATAGTTTCAAATCTTTCTTAGTATAAACAACATTTAGGGAGTTTAAAGGATTTGTAAAGGACCCATATCTCCACATTGCTAGTTCTTTAGGGCTTTAAATATTCCGCAAGGTTGTACCAAATACACATAGTAAGCTAGGTAAATAATATTTGTGAGGACCACAGGAAGTCCACATGTTGCAATCTCACACTTAAGTTATTAAAATCTTGGCACACATTTTCACTTTCTTGCACACAAAGCCACTCCTCACACACGTAATTTCTCTTTTGAAATAGTGGAGGTTGAAGTAGGTTTTCTCCAAAGGAATTTCGGAATATAAAACTACTTCTTTGGAAATTATCCACACCCATTTAATTCAAACGATATTGGTCCACACCCCCAATCTCTCATCCCACCACATCTAATTTTTTCCTAAAAACACATGTTGGCACAGGGGCAGACCCAGGGTTCAATGCTTCAACAACGCACCAACAAAACCCTAACTACTAGCCCTTTCGACAACACCTATGAAGTAGATGAAGTCTCACTCGAGGTAGAGGCAGGGGGGGTTGCAGGACTCAGGTGTCTACAACCTAGCTGGGACATATATCTATGATCGCAATACTTAATAGAGAACTTAGCCTATAATATTCATTAGTCTCTAACTCCTTTATTCACATCATAGGTTAAAACCCTAATTACAGATCAATGCAGTGACAACCAAGATCCAAGAATATCTAATCATTCATCACATAACATTAAAGTAGATCTAACATTCATTTAAATCATAAAGGACTAAGCATCAACTGGATCTATCATACATATAGATTAAGCAATTAATTACATAAAAAACATGAACACCATATCACAAAACACATCGAAACATGATATATGTGTTTCATCCCAGTGTGGGACTATGTCCACCAATCTTTTTCTCTTCTTATTAGTCTCTTCCAATATTCTTAAATGCACCAAGCTACAATGCTAACTCCACATAGGACAAGAGATCTTTGTGCACCACGCTAGATCCTTGTTCCCCATGTTAAGTCCAAGCATATATCCTCTACACAGTCTGTGGAGAAATCACTTACAAAACACTTTCACTTAGCTCTGCAAACCTTAACACATTCATGCACAAAGCCAATTAGCCATGCACTAAGCCAATCAATGACTAGTAACTTCTAGGTCTTCTTCTTACATCGTATAGATACTTATTTATACATTACAAAAGTGGCCTAAACATGGGTAAGACCCATGGGACGACATCCCATACCCGTTACATAAACCCTAAAACCCAAAAATCCCACAGAAAGGGGCGAGATCCCACGATCTCTGCTTCTCCCGGGCGCTCCATCTTCGACCAGCTTGTCGAAATCCCACAAATGGTCAAACAAGGACAAGGTTCTCCAAAAATTGGTCGAGGGCCAATAGGCTCTCAAAACTCACCTATGAATCGTCTCGAGTCACTCTGATTTGGGCAATTATTATTCGAAGGCCTTGAGCTTGGCTCAAGCTGCCTCGACTTGTTGCTTCTCCAGAGCCTCTTGTTCTTCTATTAAACGCGCTATTCTCCTAGAAATGAAATCCATTGATTCTTTCTTTTTCTGTTCTATAGCTTCCTCTTCTTCTTTCCTTCAGATTTGATCTTTCTCAATCCAGGTCCTTCCTAACAAAAGTGCAAAAGGAGTGTTGTTCTCAACAAACTTAATGACCTCGAATTCGTCTTCCGTCGATGCTTCATGAACAACCATAGGTACATGAGTAATTCTTCCACATAGGGTTATCATATTTCCTTTAAACAATCCTATTCCTCCCAATGAAGGAATCACAATAGGCTTTCCTAAAATTTCCCAAGTACTTTCTATCATGATATTCACCTATGTTTCCTCATCCAAAACATAGTCTATGTCGAAGTCTCATATTCTTATTTCTATGCAGTCCTTCTCTTTTAAGATCTCTGGTAAAATGATGTCTCTGTGATCAATGAGGGTTTCTTTCATCTGTAATAGTATAGTCTCTGATTCTTTCTAGTGTTCTAGCATATCCTTAGTCTCTTGACCTTCTTCATGGTTTTCTTATCTCATATTCATCTTTTCAACTTTAGCGATCATTCTAGGACAATCCAAAACCTCATGAACAACAAATTTACAACAAAGACAAATAGGACCTATACCAGGGCATTCCTTAGCAAGATTTCCCACTCTTATGCAACTATAACAAAGATTCAATCCTCTATTTCTCTTAAACAATCCCCAAAATTTCATGTATGATGCATTGGGATCATAGTGATGAATCTGCAAAAAAATTCTTTCTAGGATCCTGCATCCACTTGTTAGTCCAAAAATTCTTTCTATGCATAGGAATAGCATATATTTCATTATTTCTATCAGATTTATTCATATAAAATATTCTCTCTTCTAGTTCTACCCTAGTTTTCAGACTAGGACAAGATCTATCAAACATACCTAGATCCATTCTTTCGAAGCAAAAATTTCCACTTATCTTACCTTTATGAGAGCACAAAGATTTAAGATCTTACCTCTTTTCTTCAGATCTGATTCCCTTCTTAGCACAGATCTTCACAAGTCAAGTAGAATATTGGGCACTACAACAACGGATTTATGCACAAATCTTTCTCTTTTCTTCAGTTCCCAACAATCACAATTATAGGTTTCGACAACAGAACCATTTGTTGGCATAGGGGTAGAACTAGGGTTAAATGCTTCAACAACGCACCAACAAAACCCTAACTCTTGGCCCTTTCAGCAACACCTATGAATCAAATGAAGTCTCACTTGAGGTAGAGGCAGGGGGGTTGCGGGACTCAAGTGTCTGCAACCTAGCTGGGGCATAGATCTGTGATCACAATACTTAATAGAGCACTTAGCCAATAATATTCATTAGTCTCTAAATCCTTTATTCACATCACAGGTTAAAACCCTAATTACAGATCAACGCAGTGACAAACAAGATCCAAGCATATCTAGTCATTCAACACATAACATTAAAGTAGATCTAACATTCATTTACATCATAAAGCACTAAGCATCAACTGGATCTATAATACATCTAGATTAAGAAATTAAGTACATAAACAACATGAACACCATATCACAAAGAACATTGACATAGGATATACATGGTTCACCGTTTTTTGGGGCTACATCCACCAATCTTCTTCTCTTATTATTAGTCTCTTCCAATCTTCTTACATGCACCAAGCCACAACGCTAACTCCACATAGGACAGGAGATCTACGCGCACCTCACTAGATCCTCCTTCCCCGAGTTGAGTCCAAGCACAAAGTCTCTACATAGTCGGTGCACAAAGCACTTATAAAACACTTTCACTTATCTCTGCAAACCTTAACACATCCGTGCACAAAGCCAATTAGCCATGCACTAAGTCGATCAATGACTAGTAACTACTAGGTCTTCTTCTTACATCGCCTAGATACTTATTTATACATTACAAAAGGGGCTTGAACATGGGTAAGACCCATGGGACGACATCCCATACCCATTACATAAACCCTAAAACCCAAAAATCCCACAAAAGGGGACGAGATCCCGCAATATCTGCTTCGCCTGGGCTTTATGTCTTCGACCATCCTGTCGAAGTCACACAAATGGTCAAACATGACCAAGGTTCTCCAAAGCTTGGTCGAGGGCCAAAAAACACTAATTTTTCTTCCAAAGGTGTTCAAGGATAAATTCGTGAGTGCGGACACAGACCAATCTCCTCAGATCCACCTGGATCTGGAACAAACCGTGACAGAATACTACTCTTTCCCTAGTTCTAAAGTATTGA
>JZKD02S1643807.1:221520-237756 GCA_000966675.3 Picea glauca
GAAGCTGATAAGTGTAACTTTCTTCATGAAAATGATCTTAAAGAAGAGTTAGATCTTCTATCACCATGTCATTATCATGTCATCATCTTGATAACCAAAAATGTGGATAACAAAAGGAGGTGCCAAAATAATTTTTTTAGTGTAGGTAGGATCTCGGGGGTAGGCATCCAAATACCCCCCCATTATTTGGTTCTCACATTTTCAAACAATAGAAGTTGAGAAATAGGGAAATTTCAAATCCTCCAAGTCAAGTGTTCCTACACCATAAGGTAGGGAGATACCCATGAAGGGTCGAAGGTCAAGTTATGGTTGTTCTGTGCATCTCTCCTTGATTCACCCAAATCTTGTGAGGGTATCGAGCCCGTGACCCATTTCTGAGGCTGAAATTATAAATGTCGCACTTTGACCGATGTAACTAGTGGCCAAAACTTAGGACATCTACCCAGGTGGATATTGTGGACTGCAATTGCACCTTGATCATATTTTTTGTGGATATTGGGAAATATCGCTAATTCTTTTGGGATATGCACCCTCTACCCCTCATTATAACTGATTATTTCAACCTTCACTAGTTCCTCTTCCGGTGTCTTTAGACCCCACTGTTGAGTGCTATTGGAAGGCCCTGTTCTATTTGAGAGGAAGGATGATGCATATTTTAGGACATGCACATTTGTTTTTATTTTTCCCCCACGTGGTCAAAATCCAGGTATCCACATGTTTGTTTATTTTACAGTTGATTTATGTATGATGCTCATTTGATTACATGCAATTGTGAGTTACACTATCTTGTGAAGGTCCAACATATACAAATATCTTGTTCATTTATTTCTCTCTTGTTACCATTTGCACACATTCAATTTTCTATTTGGAAACCATAGGGGACCCACATAATCCCTGTTGTTCGAGATGCTTGAAAAATCTCCCTCTTATTTTAGGAGGAGTCCCTTATCTTTCCAACTCATCGGTTCAACCACCTCACACCCCTGTGAGTGCTACTGGTTGGGATCAAATTTACTTGGTTCCACTTGGATTGTACCCAATTCCTAAGGCTACCCAACCACTAGTTCTCCTTCACAAGGAGGCAGTGGGAAAAATTATTTTCAAGGGAGAAGGAAAACCCCACCAAATATCTCTCAAGGGACAGGTCCACTACCTGCCCACACAATGGTTGGAACCAATCCTACACCAAATATCCCTATGCCATACTTGGAATCCCTCAACATTCTTGATTTGAAAAAACTCATGAATGATCCTGTTAGCACAAGAATTTGCAGCTAGAAGAGGCCTAACTATCATATTTTTGAGTTTTTGCTAAAGTGTTAACTCCCTCAGTGGTAAAGTGCACAACCTACTATATTGCCAAGACACCTAAACACAACGGGTTCAACATTATAAAAGACCACCAACTTCTCTACACACGTTCAATATTGAAGGCATTTCAATTTGACATTGCTACCTAAAACTGCACATAGGCGCAACATAAATGGCGCTACCTACAAGCGTTACCTAATATTTCTGGCAGAAAATGAATTGTGCAGAGTTATTTTACCATTTTTAGTCACTAATTTGAAGCTTGGATTTTGAACAATTGAAAAGGAATTTTTGAAAAATGGAGGAGGTTTTTGTTCATAACATGCCAAATAACAAAAACCTCTCTCAGTTGTTTAAAATGTGTTATGGTTTGAGATATATTAGACATATAAGTGGCGCTACCCAACTGTTTTACAACGGCGCTGCCTAATTTCCTGTAGCGGTCACGGTTTTGATATTCGCCTTGTTGGGAGGTTGCCACATGTCAAGGAGGGTTAGAATGACTTCTCAAGGATCAATTAGATGTTAAGAAAAAACTTCACCTAATATTTAGCTCCAGAAAAGGCCTCATGCAATGATGTGGAGACATTTTATTAATGACTTCCAACAAATTCCTGAAAATTATCAGTTTGTTGGATTTTTGTCTCTTTGATTGTTGCCACCTATCTCCAAGGCTTAGAATCCAATGGAGGATATGGGATTTGACCTCCTTAGTTAATTTGGATTCTATTGTCTATTTAAAGAAGTAAATATCTCTTGGATAAGAGGGGATTCATGAGCCAAGAGAGGCTAGAGAGAGATGTAGCAGGTAGTTTTCTTGTGTGTGTTCATTTGTAAGCCTGTGGGAATTTTAGGATTGTAGGCATTACTGCTATTGGAGACTCACAAGAACTATGATTTCAGATTGTAACTCTTTTGTTTATATTTCTTCTTATTTGAATATATTTCATATTTGAGGATCAAAGGCTATCAATGATTTATGGATCCCTAAGCAACAGAGGATCTATTGTATTTTTCCCATCAATCATTGTTTATATTCAAGTTTTGTTGATTCATTAAATTGGGAGGATCTTTGTTTAGTGAACATTCTATCTTATGTTTTCCTTCTTTATTATTCCACTTATCAGCATATAATCTTTTTTTTTCCTGTTGAGAAGCTTTTGTGCCTTCGATGAGTAGGATGTTTGTGACTCCATTGCCCATTGGTGTAGCCTACTGATCTACAATTTGTAGCCCTCTCTCTTTCTTTATCCATATTTCTGATCCACCTATTCAAAACCAAAATTATCTTTTACATTCTGATGGGTGTTGAGATTACACTTTAGCAGTCAAAGTGTGACTTTCAGCGCTAAAATTTTTGGCATCGTTGCTAGGGACGGATTTGAGCAGATTGAAAATCTCCCTGGGAAGAATCAAATTTCACAGCTCCAAATTTAGATGGTGACTGAAGTTGGACACCTTCAAGACTACACATTCACCATGGCGACTCCATTGTTCAAAATATGTTGGTGACTCCACTGGGGATGAGAAAAATCAAATGGATGTGAAGGCTATCCTGGCCAGGAGGTTTTCCCCACTCAATTTCTCAGTCATAGATGGTTATCCACATCTTGTGCCTCAAATTGATGAATAAAAAGATATTCTTCCCAGATTTTATGAAAGTGATGATGACAACCCTTTTGAGCATGTTCATGAATTTCATGATTTGATGCAGTAGCTTGACATCCATCATGAAGATATATTGATGAAAATGTTCATGTATTCATTGGAAGGCGATGCATGGCAATGGCATAAAACACTCCCTGCTTCTAGTATTTCCTCTTTGAAGGACTTTCATGATGTTTTTATTCTCATTGCAAGATTATTTATCCAGCTGAAATACTTTTTGAGAATTGTTGTGAGGTGTATGCATCATATATTCAAGATTCAACAAGTGATTCCTCTAGTAGTGATGATGAAGGGGATGATTATAGAGAGCAGGACTTAGATGATGAGTTTCATAATTCTTTTCCTAAATTTGAAGAAAAAATGCATCATTCATGTCAAAATCTAGGTCCCCAAGAGAATGATCAATATGGACAATCCATATTTTCCCTTTCTCCTCCTTTTCTTGATTCTTTAAGTCAAGAGGTCATCTTAGGTTCAGATTTATTTCATCATGAGAATAATGTTGCATCTTGTCATGAACGAATTCATAGCTTACCAGTTGTTGTTGTAATCCCTCCTATTATTAATGAACCAATGTGCCATGATTTGCCAAGTTTTGATGACTATGAGGATGTTTTCACTGAACAACCAGCTGTCCCAGCTATTCTACTAATCCCCTCAGCCATTAATAGTCAAATTTTAATTAATTCACCTTTGTATGATGATTATGAAGATGATTTCCATGAACAATCTGTTGAAGACTTATATCAGAAAAGTACCCTTCCAATCAAAGAAATGATAACTTGTTTCAACCCTCATGTCATATTTTTATCGCTGAAAAAGAAGAAGAAGATGATAATCTAAGTTTAGAAGGTGAAAAACTGAGAAATTGGGACCATAAGCCAAGCTATGATGAATAACCCTCACAATCAGAAGATAAGACAGAAGAATGTAGTTTCCCGAACACTTCTGATTGTGATGAACTACCCTATCAACCCCTTATTCCTCTTGAAGACACAAGCTCAGTTTCATCAGGCAACCAAGATCAAATTCCATGTGATTAGATGAGAAAGGTTCAAATTAAAGAAAGACAAGCATCACTAAGCCTTTTTCCTAATACACCTCATGACCAGAAGTGGACCAAGGCCATATGCATTGAGGATGAATCAGAAAATAGCAAGCCATACAAAAACCAAGAACAATGGAGGAAGGACCTAATGCAATAATTTTCCTTTTTACAAAAAACAATGTCACAGGGGAAAGTATTAATGATGTTTTTCAGGATCCATTTGCAACCTATCTTCAAGCATAAAGTGGGCCTAGGCTCATTTATTTCTTCAATGGAAAGTGTATTGCCAAATGTTTCTTTGACGTGCCTTCAAGTAAGAATTATCTCTGGTGCTTAAGGAAGCACATTTCAAAGCTTCAAACAGTTAAAAAAATGATGAAATGGCTTCATGGGTTGTTTCATGTAACTTGAATTCTTCATTTTCCAAATAATTAGAGTAGGTGTGTGCAATAAGCTTGTTGAACAAGCATCATTTTCATCATTTTTGTCAGTTTCAGTTTTCATTTGCATTTAGTTTCAATTGAAGGTCACAGATCAAAGCAGATTGCAGAGGTTAAAGGTTGGGAGTAGCCCTAGGATAAGGCACTGAAACTACAAGAGTTATTAGAGCCTCACAGGGAGGACTCTATCCCCCATGGAGCCTATGTTAGCACAAGAATTTGCAGCTAGAAGAGGCCTAACTATCAAAGTTTTGGGTTTTTGCTAAAGTGTTAACTCCCTCAGTGGTAAATACACCTAAACACAATGGGTTCGACATTATAAAATACCACCAACTGCTCTACACACGTTCAATATTGAATGTGCTGCATTTTGACATTTCTACCTAAACCTGCACACAGACACAACATAAGTGGTGCTACCTAATATTTTTGGCAGAAAACGAATTGTGCAGAGTTATTTTACTAGTTTTTAGTCACTAACTTGGAACTTGGATTTTGAACAATTGAAAAGGTATTTTTGAAAACTGGAGGCGGTTTTTGTTCATAACATGCCAAATAACAAAAAAATATTTCATTTTTTCAAAATGTGTTATGGTTTGAGAGGTATTAGACATAGAAGTAGCGCTACCCAACTGTTTTACACCGACGCTATCTAATTTCCTGTAGCGGTCACATTTTTGATATTCGCCTTGTTGGGAGGTTGCCACATGTCAAGGAGGGTTCGAATGACTTCTCAAGGATAATTTATTTGTCAGGGGACACATGAACCTATGATTTAGGTCCAACAAAGGCCTCATGCAATGAGGTGGAGACATTTTATTAATGACTTCCAACAAATTCCTGAAAATTAGCAGTTTGTTGGATTTTTGTCTCTTTGATTGTTGCCACATATCTCCAAGCCTTAGAATCCAATGGAGGAGATGGGATTTGACCTCCTTAGTACATTTGGATGCTATTTTATATTTAAGGAAGGAAATATCTCTTGGAGAAGAGGAAATTCATGAGCCAAGAGAGGCTAAAGAGAGATGTAGCTGGTAGTTTTCCTGTGTGTGTTCATTTGTAAGCCTATCGACATTTTAGGATTGTAGGCATTACTTCTATTGGAGACTCATGAGAGCTGGGATTTTAGATTGTAACTCTTTTGTTTATATTTCTTATTATTTGAATATATTGCATATTTGAGGATTAAAGGCTATCAATGATTTATGGATCCCTAAGTAGCAGAGGATCTACTGTATTTTGCCCATCAATCATTGTTTATATTAAAGTTTTGTTGATTCATTAAATTGGGAGGATCTTTGTTTAGTGAACATTCTATATTATGTTTTCCTTCTTCATTATTCCACCTATCAACATATAATCTTATTTTCTATTGAGAAAATTTTGTGCCTTCGATAGGTAGGATGTTTGTGACTCCATTGCCCATTGGTGTAGCCTAATGATCTATAGTTTGCAACCCTCACTCTTTCTTTATCCATCTTGTTGATCCACCTATTCAAATCAAAAATTATATTTTACATTCTGATGGGTGTTGAGCTTACACTTTAGTAGTCAAAGTGTGACTTTCAGTGCTAACAAATCCCATTTTACATGACCCCACATGGCCCAATATGCCTTCCAAACTACCTTTAGATATTCTAAAATTTGAAGGAAAGCTGGAAAAAGATCCTGCCAACAATATTATGACCTTCCACTTATGGTGCTCTTCAAATATCATCGTGGATGATTCCATTCGCTTGAGTTTATTTCAAAGAAATATTATGGGCCCATCAACCAAATGGTATGTGGACGAAAAATCATGGTCCCATGTGACCTTTGAGTCATTGGCCAAGGCTGTTTTGTCCTTTTTCCAACTACCAGTTCGTCATGATAATTTCTTAGAAATTCTCTCGGAGTTCAAACAAACTACTGCTATTCATATAACCGACCACATCCATGAATGGCATCGACGACGTAGTTTGTGTAAAGAAGAAACCACCAAAGAACAATGTCTCGATTGATTTCTTAAATCACTTGTCTTTGTTATTGCCAAGGATGTAGCATCCACTTTTCCTTAGTCAAAATAGGAGGCAATTAGCAAGGCACAATGGGTTGACCTCATCTATGCTCAATCAGGTTACTTATACATAGTATTTCTTGATGCACCTAGACCCATACCATTTGGCCAGGAAAAACCTGGGATGTCCCATGCTACAGATGGGTTGATTGGTTCTATGAACCACTTCAACCCTTATGTCCAGCCATCACCAGCTTATGGTTCACATTAATATCCAAAACCATATGGAGGGACATCTTATTACCCTCCTCCCACTCACTAACAATCATATCCTGTTGCTCCCCATCCATCAATAGGTGGACCCTCATCAGTACCAATGATGCGTCTGACCTCTCAACCAAGTATGGGTTTACCTTCTATCTCTGCATACAACCTTAGCACTAGCGGAAGCGTTTCAACTTTCTACAAGCCATATGAATCGTCTCCACAAAACAATCCATATTTTACATTTCCTGGTCCTCCACATTCAGTTTCTCCCCCACTAGGACAACCAAAGGCTAACGTTAACTTTGTTCAAGCATCTCCCATTCAACAACTTCAAAATTTTGAACAATTGAATACATAAAATCTATCCCTTCCATTGAATAACTCCAAGAAGAAAGGGAAAAACCGAAACAACAACAAACTAAGACTAGGTGGAAATAACCCCCAATAAAACCCTCATGCTGGGGGAAACTAGAATTAAGGCAACCAAAACCCCAATGGGGAAACAATAACAATCAACCACAACAAGGGAGGAACAATAACATTCAGACTAACTTCCCTTGTGCTCTCTATGGTGAGTATGGACATTATACACACCATTTCCCTCAAATTTCTGACTGCAACGTCCTCCAGCACCCCCTTCCCCTCAACAGACCCCATAATAGTATTTGAAATAATGACCTCCGACCATTTTGCAAAACCCTATTCCACACTAAGTTGTGATGAATACCCAACATGAGGTACACCCTGGTCCACCCCAAATGGGGCATTATCAAAACCCAGGTCCCAATCAACCTGGAAAATGAGTTGATCGCAACATCCTCCTTACCAGCGAAGAAGATATTCTTCTACAAACACGAGGCTGCCAATATGGTTTTCCCCTTGAATAAACCCCAACCACCTCAGAAGTGGCTCTAGCTACAGTCGGACAACCAATGATGATTCCTCACCCTAAAACCAAACCAAACCCTCGTATACCATGTATTCCTTTACGAAGGAATGTACATAACCCTCATGCTAGGGAAGCCCATAACTAAAGTCTGGTCGACGACTTAGAACAATCTCTTGTAGCCATGTCTGTATTGGAGGTCCTCCAAAATTTTCCAACTCAACAGAAATCCTTGCTTTCCACCTTGGGGGTAGTCGACCCAAATGATACTAGACTTATCATTTTTGATCTAGACAATGAAGAACCATGCCTCTCCACCCTAGTAGCTTTCCAGATACTAGTTAAGATGTGAAACATCACCGTTCATCAATGTATCATCAATGAAGGTGCATCCACATGCATCATGTCCAAAGTAGTATGAAAAAAACTTGGCTCACCTTATCTAGTACCATCTACCATCACTCTACGAGCTTTTGAAGGTCAACCATCATACCCTTAAGGGATATTCGAAAATGGCCCCATAGAACTTGGGTTAAAAACCATCTTGATTGACATTGAATTTATCTATGCCCCACTTGATTACAATATCTTGTTCGGACATAGCTACATGTATGCTATGAAGGCCGTAGCCTCCTCTGTGTTTCGTATGATGATGTTCCCCTATAACGGGAAAATCATCACCATCAACCAACTTACACATTATGAGCCTAATCATTCCACCAATATTCATAACATTCCCCCCCTTTTCCGCACTAGCTTAGATTCTTATTCGGTCATCGAAATGGGTCCCATAATTTTCAAGGACCCATCCTTGCTGGGGGCATATCATGGAGCACCACCACTCCTACACCCTTCAACACAAGTGTGTGTAGTATCTTTTAATGGAATAGATATCAGAGACACTACTCCTCCCACTAAGGCCTCTCCTCACATCAAAGTTCCACCAGTTGGAGAAATATTACCTCAGGAATTCCTTAAGAACCCCATTGCACCACTTATCCCTGATTCCGCTCCCCTCCAGGGGAAAATACTCGTTTGGGAGACAGTTCCCCAAACCATTACCAAAATTCCATTCTTCTACCCCCCACATGGAGTCCAAGCATTCCAAGTAGATGCGACCCTTACCCTTCCTAACATCATGCTTGCCATCCTTGTATGATATCTTTATCCACCCATATTGTTTCCTCAACCATCTCTCCCTTCTCAGACATAGGGAATACCGATGCATATCCTAGTATAGGCTCCTTCCACACCACCCTCACCCCCAACTGTTGGCACCACTGTCACTGTTGGGGTAGACAGAGGAATAAAGATCCCACAAATCCACTGCCTCCCTGAGCTCAACCTCCTTATGCACTATGCGAAGGAGAAGGAAACCCCACTAATCGATGTCCTACTCTTCCCGAGTTACGAAATCTGATTCATCTCCCTAGAGAAACCACATTCCTCACCACTCTACCAAGTATGTCTACTATTACTACAGATTCATCAATCACATGAAATAAAGGGTTGTGAACCAAATTTGCTTGTGCCATATGTTCAGAATATGGCCACTACACTCATCATTTCCCATCTCTTCCTCAATTTTGCCAAATGTTAGCCATAGTATGCCAAACATCTTGACCGGATCTCTCTTAGCCACTCCCTATTGCAACTCACATTACTAATATTCGATATACTTCATCCTCAGTTCCCAAGCGAATGGGGCACCCTCCATAGTATCGAGACATTCACTTTATGTCCAGCGGTCCCTCACACCTTGTACACAATATCTCGTATGTGTCCTCACCACTTGAGGACAATAACTCCTACTCATTAACATTCCCCCCTATCACCTCCCAACATCCACTGTATTCTCACACTTTTCACTGTGATGAATATATCCTAGAGGAAATCAATATCCTTGATTTCCCATGGAATGCGCTCCATCATCGAGCACTTTTTATTTCACAGGAGGCCTTTCACCCTCCTATCCAAACCTCCATGTGCGCAATCGAAACCAAGGATTTTATTCCTTCAATACATAGAGACTGATTCAATAACCCTATCCCTACCCCAAATGATTTTTGAGAAGGCAACATGGCCAATACCTTCCCCACCGTCAAAATTGACATTTCCATTAAACTAGGAATCGTAGAAGAAATCACCATTGGTGCCACATGGTCCCCTGAAGAACTCATTGCTTATAAAGCTCTCTGTCAGGAATACCGAGACATTTTTCTCAGTCATATATGAAGATTCTTGACCTCGATCCATCTATAGTTGAACATCAAATCGACACTTGGCCAGATGTCGCTCCAGTTCGTCAAAAGAAACACCCCTTTCACCCATCCAAATCTGCGACTATCAAAGCCAAAATTGACAAGTTACGTGCTGTTGGTTTCATTTACCTGATTGCGTACACTTCATGGGTCTCCAACACCATACCCGTTAACAAAAAAGATGGCACTATTCGCGTTTGCACAAAATTTCGTGATCTCAACCACGCTTGTCCCAAAGACAACTTTCCAACCCCTTTCATCAACCAAATTATGGATGAATGTGTCGGCCATGAGGCAATGTCCTTTATGGATGGGTTCTCCGACTACAATTAAATCCAAATCCATGTAGCAGATTAGTATAAAACCACTTTTACTACCCCTTGGGGTACATTTTCTTATTCGCGTCATGCCATTTGGACTCAAGAAAGCAGGTGCTACGTTCCAACAGGGAATGAGTCCCCATGACCTATGTTTTCCATGATCTTTATCATATCATCCTTGCTTATTTAGATGACCTCACTACTCAATCCAAAAAGAGAACTCAACATTTAGACGACTTACACATTGTTTTCCAAAGATGTCACCAGTACAATATCCACTTGAAACCCCTCAAGTGTGTCTTTTGCATCACAACCAGATGCCTCCTTGGGTTCATTGTTTCCCAACACGACATCATGATGGACTCCCTCAAGGTCCAAGCTATCACAATAATTCAACCACCTAGGAATTTACACCAACTGCAAAGCCTACAAGGAAAAGCCAACTTTTTACACCCACTTTATCCTAGATTATGCACTCTTGTGCATGGTTTCCTCTACCTACTATGAAATGATATCCCATTTCTATGGTAGGAACATGCTAAAAAAACTCTTGATGACTTAAAATATTCTCTATCCAATGCCCCTTTTGTTAGTCCCCCAAACTATGATCGTGATTATATCCTCTACTTGTCAGCCTCAACTATCTCTGTAGAAGGAGTTCTCATCCAATTAGGGGATGATGGGAGTGAACATGTGATTTAATACATCAGTAAGAACATTTCAAGGTGACCCCTAAAGTATAACCATGATGAAAAACTCACATTAGCAGTAGTCCTCACAGTCCAAAAATTGTGACATTACATTATGCTTCGAACTACCAAGGTCATAGTAGATTCCAACCCCATGCATTAATTGCTCAGTTGATGATAAATTAATGGAAAATTTTCTCGATGGATCATCATCCTCTAGGAAAATGATCTAAATTTTTCTACTCCCAAAAGCAAGAAAGCTCTCATCCTAGATGAACTCATTATGACTTTTTCCTCAAACGCTAAAGATTCCCCCATCAATGAGGATTTCCTCGATGAAAACCTTTTCTTCATCCCCTTCGATGACTCCTGGTATGATGACATCCTCATCTACCTTCGTACATAGAATTTTGGGTCTCATCTCTCCCAAGATGATCGTCAATGCATTTTCCATTAGGCCCCTCGATGCCTCCTCATCAGAGACGTTCTCTATTGATGTGGGGTCGACACCATTCTTCATTAATGTCTAACCATCAATGAAGCTGACAAAGTCTTGATGACTAGATCATTCGAGCATGGTACTTCTGGCCCACTTTGTTTCATGACTACATCCACACTGTCAAGAGATGCGACAAACACCAAATTTATGAAAAAAAAGCACGAGCACCACCAACTCTTCTACATCCACTCATCACAACCAACCCCTTCAGTAAATGGGCCAGAGACTTTGTTCGGCTCTAAAGATGTCCTAAAATATAACCTCTATGCATCATCCAAAGGTAGGCGCTGGCACAAGCGTTTTACTTGTCGCCTACCTACCTTCCATTTTCAATACCCATCCTCCAGAGATGCGACCCCTGCAAAGGGACAAAAATCGTAACAAAAGGAACAACAATCATTCCATTCAAATGAACAACAAAAGGAACAACAATCGTAACAAAAGGAACAACAATCGTTCCATTCAAATGAACAACAAAAGGAACAATAATTGTGACAAGGGAACGACAGTCGTTATATTGGGCCAAAATCATGTTGTATTAATTGAGTTGTAGTACTTGCCCAACTATCTAATTTGTCAACCCAGGGTTCGTAAACTGACGAAGCACACGCAAAGTATATGCAATATTGAAGCGAGACTAATCTAATCTAATGTTTAAGCTACAACTGAAATTGAATCATTAATCTAACACACGATTGAAATATAATCATTAATCTAACACACGACTGAATTAGAATCATTAATCTAACACACAACTGAAATAAAATCATTAATCTAACACACGACTTAATTGAATTAATCTAGTTGCATAAATGAAATTAATCAAGGAATGGGAAATTGCGTGAAGGAAGTAATCTAGAAATGGAGAACTACATGAAGGAAAATAAAGTACAACATGTGAAGAGTTGAATGACATACCAACATATGAGAGCTCTCACCATTGAAGCAATCTTACATTCAATAATCAAATCAATATTCATAACAGAATAATGAAAGCATGAAAACCAAAACCATGAATCAAAGCTAAGAATCCCTTTCCCTCTTGAATCCTAATGACTACCACTAAATGACTACAAAGTAACTCTAATTAATTGAATCCTCTAATTCCTATTCTATTTGAATCCTCATGAAGAGAGAGCACTCTCTTTTATACATGAGAGCCTTGGAGATAAGATAACCATATCATTATTGCAGATCCACTTTTCTCTCAACCTATTTCCCATTATTACAAAATATAATCCCTTCAAATCCTCACATATATCTCTCATATATCTTGGATAAGATATTCCAACCAAATCTCCATGATCTTCTCCTTGGAATGGGCTTGAATAATCTCCTCAAATCTTGAAATGGTGGAGGAAGTATTCGAGAAGTCCTTTTGAATTAATCCTTCTCACATTTCTACACATTTCAAAGATCACACATATTTGAGATATATATGAAAGCATGTTGATTTTATAACATTTAATCACAAATTCCTTTTAAATACTAAAATGAATAAAGTGGAGAAAAATAAGGTGAAACCCAAGTATATTTATGGAAATGATATCGTGAAAGGTTAATGGGGCGATGGAATGTGAAGAATAATGAAGGGAAAGGTGGATGAGAATAGGACATTTCTGAGCCCCAACATACCCCCCAACTTAACTTGTTGCATGTCCTCATGCAACCATGCATGGATCTTCTTAAGAAATTTTGGCATCTGAATGTTGGCTTTGAGTGATGATAATGAATGTTTTCCAGGATGGGATTTACATGAGTAACAACTGAAATTTTTCTTATCGTTGGTTCTTGTGTGACAACCATGAATATAAAGAATGTTGGTTCTTGTGTTAACAACATTCATTTCCTTATTTGTTCTCTTGCTGTTATAATAATAATTTTCCCATATTCTTACTGGAAAATGTATGCTATCAATGTGCATAACAAAAACATCACTGAGTGTAAGAAATCCCTTTTTTTGTATATGTGTGAATCAAGCCAATATGTATATCAATGCGTGCAACATAGTATCGTTGGAAAAGAAATGTTCATGACTGGTAAATGAAAAAAATGGAATGATGGTAGTGGAAAAGTGGAGTTATGATAGTGAATAAAGTCCCCTACCCCCCAAATTAACTTGTTGCATGTCCTCATGCAACATGGCATAAGTCATAGAAGTGAAAAGGAAAGGGAATTGGGTGAGGGAATTATCCAAATTATTCATTGCTAGCAGTTGAGGAATTACATGATTAAAGTTTAGAAAATAACATACCTTCACTTACCCAAAATGTTGATGAACTATGCAATAGGAATATGACTGATGTAGCTACTAGAGCATGGAAGATGTTACTACTACAGGATCATGTGAAAAGTGACTGCTGCTGTACCGGTGACTACTGTCTGCTGGATCAAAGAATATGAAGTGGAGGAATCAGAACTGCTATTGAATGAATCATGGAAAGGAGAAAGTATGAAAGTGGAACTGTGATACTCTCATATGGCTGAAGTCATGCTGCTATAACTGCTGATAGAGTCATGAAAAGTGTATAGTCTTCACCTACTACTAAAACTGATGGTACAATTCTAATCATGCGAATGAATGTGTCGATGTCAAGCATGAAAAGAAGTCATTGAATTACCAACCAATGATGAATGTCATTAACCAATGCGAGGCAACTCACCATTGATGTTAATGAGTGCCAAGGTACCTGAGTACATCTTGCGAAGTGTGAATGAATGAGTTGATGTCGAGCCACTTGCAAGATCTAACAATCAAGGGACATTGCTGTATTCCCATGATTATCAGTGAGAGAACTTGCCATTAAGGCATGCAAGCCTCCAGGTACTCAAAATGGACTCTAGTCTATATCCCAGATAAGGTGTTGAGGTCGATGGGGAAATACTTGTTGAAAGGTGGGCCTTAAGTAACCCCACATCAGTCAACACGAGTTCTGATAAAAAGAGTGATAGGAATATAAATGAAAATATCTCAGTAGTAACAATGTGTGTGGCAAGGCAATGTAGTCAGGGAAAGGGAGCTGGATAATTTTATTGACAAGGAAAACTGAACTGAAAAATCTAAAGAGATGTATGCGACTTAAAAAGATAGGAGTGTGCGAAGTCATGAAGGATAATTCAATGGAAAATGGGCTTCAACACAAGGATGAACGATCTGCTTTGAAGGAGAACTGGAAGAAGACAGTCATGACACAAATGGGTTTATGAAAAGGTTTATCTGTAATTGCAAATTCCATGATGTGTAAGACAAGAATCATCTCCTTCAAGTAATCAATAAGACATGTGTTTTTTCAAAAGTTTTGTGATTTTTGAAAATCATGTTAGCAACAAGATGCGATCAGCCGCGCTCCTGAAAAAAACTTAGTACAAATCCTGCATGAAAACTTGTGAAATGTTTGAAGAAAAACATAACATGCAGAAAGAAGTATAAATGCGACAAAGTAAAGGAAATAAGATACGTTTTAAACCTCTTGTCTTGATCGTTGCACACATGCTTGTTTTATCGTTGCTTGCTTAGAGTAAAATCACAAAAACATGTTTCCATATTGTTTTTCAGGAATTAAAAAAAAAACATCAATTTGCAATGTTATTTGTTTTTATCTTTTATGATTTTTTATTTTTATTTATTTATTTATTTATTTTTTAATTTTATTATGTTTGAACTAAGTTTTTTTTATGATTTTATTTTTGATATATTTTCAAAGGAAGCAAAATTTAAATCAAATTTTTATAATAACAATTTTTATTTATTTATTTACATTTTGTTTTGTTTGTTATAATGGGTTTGTTATAATGGTTTGTTATAATTTTCATTGCATAATTCGAGCAGATACCTGCACCACCAGGCCGCCATGAATGCTCCAACCAATAGGAAAAAAATTGTAGCGCGCATGTTGTATCAGGGTCAGACTAGTACTTTGTGCAATTGAAGGTAAAACTAGCAGGAAAAGTACCGAATCACATTTTTCCTAAAGACAACGACGCTAAAATGTTGGGCTCTCTAAATATGTCCTAAAATACAACCTCTATGCATCATCCAAAGGTAGGTGCTGGCACAAGCATTTTACTTGTCGCTTACTTACCTTCCATTTTCAATACCCATCCTCCAGAGATGCGACCCCTACAAAGGGACAACAATCGTAAAAAAAGGAACAACAATCGTTCCATTCAAATGAACAACAAAAGGAACAACAATCGTTCCACTCAAATGAACAACAAAAGGAACAACAATCGTAACAAAAGGAACAAAAATCGTGACAAGGGAATGACAGTCGTTATATTGGGACAAAATAATGTTGTATAAATTGAGTTGTAGTACTTGCCCAACTATCTAATTTGTCAACCCAGGGTTGGTAAACTAACGAAGCACATGCAAGATTGAAGTGAGACTAATCTAATATAATGTTTAAGCTACAACTGAAATTGAATCATTAATCTAACACATGACTGAAATATAATCATTAATCTAACACACGACTGAATTATAATCATTAATCTAACACACGACTGAAATAGAATCATTAATCTAACACATGAATTAATTGAATTAATCTAGTTGCATAAATGAGATTGATCTAGGAATGGGAAATTGCATGAAGGAAGTAATCTAGAAATGGAGAACTACATGAAGGAAAAGAAAGTACAACATGTGAAGAGTTGAATGGCATAACATCATATGATAGCTCTCACCAATGACACAATCTTACATTCAATAATCAAATCAATCTTCATAACAAAATAATGAAAACATGAAAACCAAAACCATGAATCAAAGCTAAGAATCCCTTTCTCTTTCGAATCCTAATGACTACCACTAAATGACTACAAAATAACTCTAATTAATTGAATCCT
>JZKD02S1643807.1:237806-258825 GCA_000966675.3 Picea glauca
GTGAAACCCAAGTATATTTATGGAAATGATATCGTGAAAGGTTAATGGGGCGATGAAATGTGAAGAATAATGAAGGGAAAGGTGGATGAGAATAGGACATTTCTGAGCCCCAACAGACTTCATGACTTTCGATGCTCCATCCAGTAATGGACACAAGTACATTGTCGTGTCCGTATATTATTTACCAAATGGGTCGAATTCATGCCCACATTTAACAACACTGTTGACACAACATCACGTTTTTTCATCAACCATGTCATTACTCGATTTAGAGTCCTAGTACAATTAGTGTTTGATCATGGTAAGCAATTTGAGAATGAGATATTTGCATAACTCTCCTCAAAGTTAGGCTTCTCCCATGAGTTTTCCTCCCCATACTACCCTTAGTCCAATGGACAGGTCGAGGTTGTCAACAATTTCCTCAAAACCATGCTTCAATGTACCATCAACAAACATAAGACCAACCAACATCATTTTTTTTTCCGCATTATGGGCTTATCACACGACAGTCAAAACTGCCACCGGTTTTACACCATTCCACCTTGTCCAAGGGATCGAAACCACCTTCCCTATCGAGTGCTAAATCACCATGTTACGCATTGCCATCGAGCTAT
Organism: Picea glauca; assembly: GCA_000966675.3. Lineage (NCBI taxonomy): Eukaryota > Viridiplantae > Streptophyta > Pinopsida > Pinales > Pinaceae > Picea > Picea glauca. The sequence continues at coordinate 238,421 of JZKD02S1643807.1, forward strand.
TACCTGGCACTACTCCAATGGAGAATTTCCTGCTGACCTTAGAGTCACATGATGAAGATGATCGATCTTCATTAAAAAACAATGAGGCAGCTAAAACACGGTCCAAATCCACCTTTGACCGCCATGTCAACCTCTTCTCATTTAATAAAGGTGATCTCGTGTTAGCCTATGATATCGCCCATGATACTCTCAACCATGGGAAATTCGAGTCCTTATGGCATGGATCCTACATCGTCCAACTCTACCTCACTAAAGGAGCCTATGTCTTGGCCTCTTCAGAATGCTATCCTCTCAAAGAAGCCGTCAATGGGTTGTACTTACAAAAGATTAATGCCTGAGCATAGCCATCCTACTTTAGTCTTTTTCTTTGTATACATTTGTAGATTTTTTAGTCTTCTTTTTCACCACCACTCCTCATGTCTGATCTATCATATGTGTTATTGATAGATGCATCTTTCATCATCCTACCACATCGTTTACGATTACGGTTCCAGCCGCTAGACCCAGAATCTCCCTTCAGTTGCTTGGGCCCTCTATACTCTCTCACATGTCCTACTCCACTCTAGTGAAATATGTTTGGGCTCGACCACAAAAAACCAAGATGAATACGACGTCATTATTTGCCTCCTCGCCGAGGCTAGTCACCACCACATTCGTCACCTTAACATTCTATTATATTCCAAGCTTGTCATCCTACAACTCAACCATGTATATCATGTTCATAATCCTTTCCTCTTTCGCAAATACCTGCAAGTTAGACTCCTATCTCACAACTTTTCTTCAATAAAATTTACACATATTCTAAGACAACTTAATTAAGTAGCATATCACATAACTAACCTAGTATTATATTGGCATTTATCACATTAAACATCATTTTATACATATCATCATATATTTGTCACAACACATAAAAAAGAAATCATACTTAAAAAACATAACACATAGAGACATGAATGATCCAAAATATATCTATATCTATATCTATATCTATATCTATCTATCTATCTATCTATCTATCTATCTATATATATATATAATCAAGTGTCAAAAGTTTTTACAAAAAAGTACATATACAATCGCCCGTAGGCTAGTGAGTCCCCCCACCCCTATAGGTACAAAAATGGGTATCAACTACCCTATACAAAAATTGTCTTCCAAATTCGTAAATACAAAAACCAACACTCAAGGTGCCCCAGAGCTCCCCCCCCAGGTCCTTTATTAGCTGGAGGTGCCCCACCAGTCAGGGGCCCTCCAAGTCCAGGAGGCATCCGACTAGTCATTACTGCCCCCACAAGCTTCCAAGTATCTTCGAACACCCGACTACGCTCTCACCACCTCCTGCAAACGATCCCAATCACGCTCTCTCCAGTGAAAATACATCATTCTATTGGAGTTTACTGATCACCTGCATCCACACAAAATCACTTGATCAACCTCATCATCCATAAAACAACATCAAAATATAAAAAATTACAACTCCTTATCCTTTCCCACAATGTGCATATTTCACCCAAACATGTGCGCACATCTGCGCACCTATTCTTTGTATAACTGGGCACTAATGCAGAACTATATGAGAAACAACCGCACATGAGTGCATAGATATCATTTAGGAAGGTGGGCATCTCATGCCTGCCTGTCTACCCGAACCTTGTTCCCAAATGCGTGGCTGTGTCAAACACAACCACACATTATGCACAGGAAAAGGGACTATACTCACGCACATGTGCATGGGTATTCCTCCTTTTTCCACGCACTAGTGGGCCCTGTTGAGCACTCAACACACCCTAAAATCCTTATCATATTTTGTCATGTTTTTGGTACCACTTGTTTTCTTCATTGTATGACTCGATTTCATTTTGGGAAATGGTTTATCTTTGCTTGTTTCCATGTCTCTTATCACCTAGTCAGTTTTGTTTGAACTTGTGGAACCTCATGTCTAAAAGACCTTAACACTCGAATTAAGAATCAACAGCTAAACACTGCACCTAACATGCTCACGTTTGACATCAGAAAGAATTCAAGTAAGTAAAGGAACCACACAAAAACAACAGTCGTCGAGTGTTAATCCTTATCGACATCGACAAAAGGTGGTTTGTCTTTGCGTAAGTTATTTGCATAAAGTGTCAAGAGATAGATGATTCCCTTAGACATTGGGAAAATACGAGAAAGACAGAAGTTAACAAAGGGCATAGAGAAATCGCCGATAGTCGATGTGCTTTATCGAGATCGGGGAAATCCAGAAATATCACAAAAATAATTTCGATCACAATAACATTATCTCTGATCACCGATCCCCGATGCATTTTCGACATCGAGACTTTTTCGAGGAAGCCGATCCAAAAGCACTTGGGTAGGTTTATTGTCGATCATTGATCCTTGACACTTTCCAGCGTCAACAAGCTAGGCTTGGGTTTTGGAAATGTATGGCTTAAAGAAAGTATCAACTCCAACCGACATGATCAAATGAAATCACTAGTCTCTAATGCCACGTGTCTTTACCACGTAAGAGGGTTGTACAGTCTAGTTTTGTCCCGAGTCATTTTTGGTTACCTAGGTACTAGTCATGCGTCCTAGTCAGATTTTCCATGTCAGGTATGTATGACAAGATCGATCAACATCAAACTTTTGTAGGAGGGTATCAACAAAAATGTTCACAGCACAATCCCGACCCCTGATCCACCAACTGAAAGAGCGGAACAATGGGATGTTTGAGGCATTAGATATGATCATATTTTGTACATTTAAGGAACTAGTTAATGCTCGATCCCGCATTAGTTTCGACCCCGTGCACCGATTAGAAAATATAATTTTTAAATTGCCGATAGACCACATTAGCACCCATGCCTCTGCTGTCAACCAAAATGAATTTAAGTTAAAACATCTCTGAAGATCTAGCGGTAGATTTGTTGAAATTTCACTCATAATCCGAATTGAATGGCTGATGCAACATGGTAAGTTCATCCTTGTTTAAATCTCTAGAACTATTTTGAATAAATTCATTCTATGCGTAAGTTGAATTCCAGATAATCCAAAGGAGTAGAGTGAGAGACTCGAGACTGTACTAACCCTTTTGATTATCGAAACTAGGTTTAGCAAGCTTCATAGGTATGTATCAAAATATGTCTATTCATTGGTTATAATTTATATATGCACACCCAATTTTATTGCACAATATCTAAACTATGTTATAGCTACAGATAGTATGCCTCCAATAAGGCCCACCAAGAAGTGGAAATAATTGATTACATCATCACGGTTCAAAAGGGCCGAGACGTCGAAGAGCACAACATTCGGGTGCTAAGGGACCTAAGAACCTCAACAAGATATGAAAGACATCGGTCTCCTAGAATTAAGCTCACCGAGGAGTTTGTCGACTTTCATGACATAGTCAAACAACATGAAGAAAAAGACTTAGTGTGGACTGTAGAGATAGAAAAGGTGGAGAAAATGGTGCCAGGACAAGTACCACAGTTCATGGAGCACCTGATCAAGGATCAAATAGTATTACAATAGTTAAGGGTCATAATAGTCAAATGTCGGGCATAGGAAGTAGAAGTAAAGGAGACCCTTTCGACCCCAATGGACCAACACAGATTCCCGTATGCCAAAACATGCGAGGAACTCTTTGTCAAATGGTCAGAGTATGAGAGGAGTCATCCACTCTAGTGAAATCATTCGATGACTCTTAGAGGGCAGAGAGATGGAAGCACCATGTGGCGATGTTTTGTTTTACTTATCTTTCACTTTTGATAGTTATTTTTAGTTAATGATTTGTTATAAATAAGAGGATCGACCTTTTAGAAGAGGTCGATGGTTTTTTCAAAGACCCTCATTTTTTGAATTGTAAAGAACTATTTTAGAACTATCTTAATGGAGAAGTCTTGTTTAGTACCAGAGATAAATTTCTATTTTACATTGAAGGCATCTATGATTGGATCCTAAGGAGGAATTACTTCTGACTTTATCTCATGAATGGATGCTATAATGAGTAAGAGTTTTTGAATCTATTGATAAGTTAGCTGATTCAATACATTTATATTTCTTATATCTAATGATGGAAAGAAGATCGTTGTGTTAATGTGTGATTAGTGATTAGAAATAAGGAAACTAATTTTCTTGCCATCATTTTATTGCATGTATGTTTTCTTTTGATAATTGTATCTCAGTCAATAATAGAAATACCATCAAGTTGATGTATTAGTACTAGGCTTGTCTTAGGTGTGAAAATCTTTTTTTGCATGCTTGAGCACGAGGGTTATCCCAAGCTCAACCTTCTTCAGTAGTTAATTTTTCCCCCTTTTCCTCTACCCAGCTGGTTTATACCAACACCTATCTTTTATGAGACCCACCCATGGATGATTTTAGGGGATAAATTTCTCTCATGGGCTAATTTTCCATGGTTTTTCCAAAAATGAGATTCGCTATTTTAAAAAATATTCGCCCAAATTCTAGAGGATAAAATTATTTTACCTTAAAAATCGCCAAAATTTTATAAAAACTATATAAAATCCTTATAAATTTGAATATTTTTACAAAAATATCGCCAAACATTTATAGTTGGCATATGAAGGATTAGTAAGATTCACCAAGGTTTCTACATTTTAAAACAAATTTCCATCCTTAAAGTCATTCCTGGACCCACCTATAAGAGAAAATACAAAAAATAGAACGTTCAAATTGAAGGAGGATTTTTCACGAGAAGATATCCTGTAAATCACTCTGTGAAGACCATCGATTAATTGGCCAGATCGCAAGATATGGAGAACCATTCCACTACCAAATGCTACAGATTTAATTGGGCCTTAATGGTGGGTTTGGTTCCTACTGTTGAGTTAAAGGGATTTATGAACCCTCAATAGAATTGGTGCTAGAAGGAGGGAATGATGAATGAATGGCTAACAATATTTATGATATAATATCTCACACAACCTATAGATTCAAAACAACCCACATGCATGGCTAGTAGTTCTGAATACAACCCACATAAACTGAGTACTCCTGAAATGAGTAAATCACCCGAGTAAGAGGAAGAACATTTATTCCTTGAAATACCTTACTATCTTCCACACGAGGAGTTGAACCATTTCAAAAGAATCAAAAGAGCTTACACTCGACAAATTGGAGCACTATGCTTATCTCTGTTACTTCCTCGTAGAAAACCAGTAAGCAGACCAGTGGTCGACACCCCCAACTAGGTTTTTTTCCACATAGTAGAATACCTGATAGATTTATCCCTCACCAAGATAGAACATCCCCTCAACCCGATCCATGAAACACCAGTTCGTAACTGCTCTGAGCCCGACAATTTTTCTGACGAGGAAGGGTTTAACTGGGAACACTCAGTTTCAGAGTCAGACGACATGGAATATAACAATGATCATAATAAATAAAGGGGAAACTCACCTCACAATAATCAACTGTGGTTGGCCATAGATTCTCTGGCAATCCCCAGATGAGTACATAACCTTCCCCAACATTGAGAAACGTTACTCCCTAAATTTGACTCTGAAACCTCAGGATTGCCTGATGCCCATATCAAAAAATTCATACTAGCTATTATATTGATGAATGTCCAACATGAAGACGTAGTATGCAGTATTTTCAAATATACTTTTGATAATTTGGCCTCCAAGCGGTATTTTAACTTACTTGTAGGGTCCCTAACTAGTTGGATGAAGTTTCAAAAGGATTTTTAGATAAATTTGCAGAATAAACCACTATGGGAGCTTTGATGGCTGAGTTGTTCACCGACACCATGAGTTCAAAAGAGAAGGTTAAAGACTTCAATAAAAAATTCACCCCTATCCTAAAATATTTTCAACCCGAAGCTAAACCCACTCAAGAGTTGCAAATCTAAGTATACGCTAATGCTCTCTCTACTTCCATTTCCATGTTTGTGAAGAGGGATGCCAAAACAGCCTTAGCTGAGAATTTTGAAGAAGATAAAACTATATAATTCGAAATGAAGGGATGTAAAGAAGGCCAGGTCTCATTACTTAAAAAGGAAGTCCCACCTCTTCCCAGGAGAGGACTCTTATTGACCAGACCCCCAGGGAAACAAACAGAACAAGGTCCCAAGAAGGGAAGAGGAGACATAGAATACCTACAATGGATGATAAATAAGTTGTCAAACAAAATAATAGACATGAAAATAAGTGCAGGGGAAGGAAACCACGGCCATAGGCCCTATAAACCCTTCTTAAAAATAAATCCACCATTAAAAGAAATTGAACCCTCCCCAGCCAACTTAAACATTGATTTGGGAAATGTAGCATCCAACTCTTTCTGTACCTATCACCAAGAGAAAAACTCTGAAAGAGACTATCCACAATGGGTGCATTCCATGAATTTGATGGCCACTCGGTTCCTAAACGAAGTTTCCCTTACTTGACAATCAAGTGTCTCAGCTACGAATATTGTTGATCAGGAAGAAGTTGACCCACTGGAAGAAACAACCATGATTCTATGGGACCCTAACCTATCGGTGCCTTCTGATGATCTATTTGAGGTTCAAGAACCACCCTTAGAGGTCTTGGCTATGAAAACTTAAAGTAGGGGTCAACCCGTCTCAAACGACCTTACCATTTCCCACGATTCGAGAGGAAAACAAGCGTATGATCACCCTAAATAATCTTTTGTCTCCCAAAGAAATCCTATAAACATCCATACGCGAGCATATCTCAAGCCAGACTACAACATAGTAGAATATTTGAAAAAATTGAAGGAAAATATATTGGTCATGGACATGTGTAGAATCCTCTAGCAAAGGGAATTTCTGTTACAATCTTTGAAGTCAGTAGAAAATACTATAACAAGCACTGACCAAGGAGAAAATCCAACCCTCTTAGATCTAAGATATAATCCAACTATAAATGATTGCTCTGAAGATAAAAAGGGAAAGCCTTTTGTCCCACCGTTCCTCTTGACATTTGAAGTCTTCAACATAAGCCTCCATAATTTTTTGGTTGACTCAGGGGCATCCTCTAATGTTATGTCATTATCTATATGTAAGAAATTAAATGCAGTTCCTCTCAAAAGTGATAAAGATGTGATACAACTAGGAAAAACCAGGTGAAAGTTATGGGAGAACTCAAGGATGTCATGATCAGGATGGAAACACACCCAAAACTTGTTCAAGTGTTTGACATCATTGTAGTAGATATCCCAGAATATTATGGGTTGCTAGTTAGTTGAGATTGGTCCGAGAATTTAAACAAATAATTTTGTATAGACTGGGCCCACCTTTGGCTACCATTAAAGGGACACACGAATATGATCAGGATCGATAGGGAAATATATCTAAAACATACTTTCATCTACCTAGAATCCCTCAAAGAACCCTCTTCGATAGATTTTCCCGTGCTAGGAAACTATTCCTTCGACTCCAATTTCGGGAATTTCTCCCCTCTCTCATCTAATGTCCCTCTTACTCAAAACTTCGAAATGAATTTTCAAGAAAATTTGCCGATGTTGGTAGAAGAAACCCTCTTCTGTCAAGAGCCTCTGTTAAAGACCACAAAGCAGATAGAAGTAAAGAAGGAAAGTGATAGGAAAAAAGAACTGATGGTTTTCGCTCACAAGTTTGGACCTTGTGCTTTGATGGGTCTAAGTCGCAAGAAGGATCAGGAGTGGGGTGTATCCTCATTAATATGAAAGATAAATGAAATTTCCCGTCCTTCATAATAGAATTTTAATGCACAAAAAACACCACCAAGTATGAAGCTCTAGTACAAGGTCTAAAGAAAGCCATAGACTTGAACGTTAAAGAACTAAAGGTTTTTGGAGACTCTGAAATCATCATTAGGCAAGTAAGGAACACTTTACATTGAAACTCTCCCCTCTTGAGGAATTATCAACAAGAAGTGCACAGACTAATAGAACATTTTTAAGCCTTCAATATTACAATGATCCCCAGAACAAAGAACACTCTTACTGATTCCCTAGCCACCTCTGCCTCAAGGATATCCCATTTGGAAGACTATGAATCCTCCTGATTGACTGTGGAGCTACTCCACAAACCATTGGTGCCCAACAATATTTATAATTGAAAGGTATTTGAAGGAGATGAACATATCATAAACTTCTTAAACAATCAGGGAAATTTTAAATATCTAGCTATTGACGATGAAATATTTTAGGAGCAATTAGTGGAAACCGATCCCCATGTACAAAGAGTTGAAATAGATCAATCGACTGAAAAACTAAGGTTTCACACGATACCAAAAGGGGTATCCAATTTAGAAAACCTTTTTGACTTAAGGGAAAGATTCAAAGGGTCAACGAACAAAAAGACAGCGAGTTCTTGTCCCATGTATGATACTATAAATCTAGGAACCCCGAAAAACCTTAAGAATATAAATCTCAACAAGACAATATCTAAAGAAGAAAGGAAGGACTATCTCAAAATTTTCAGAGAATATCAAGATGTTTTCGCATGGTCCTACCGATATATGAAGACTTATGATACTCGTATAATTCAACACACAATCCCATTAAAACCTAGAGTAAAACTGTAATGTCCCCAAGGCCGAGCCCTGTTGTAAATCTTGCTTATGAAATGAATTGTAAATATGTTTTATAGGCTGGTGAGCCAAGTTTATATAATATGGTAGGCTTATGTGATTATTAGGCTAGAGAGCCTAAGTATTGAAGGCCAAAATCCTTATTTTGTACCTGTATCTATGTAGAACATTAATAAAAAAAATAAAAACACTGCCACGTGCAGGCTGACACGATGAATGAGTGAAGGGGGACTAAGCATCCATAGAGTGGGCAAGGGATTAGGGGCTGGAAGGTGGGAAAAGGGGATAAGAGTTGAGCCTAGGGGCTTAATTCCTTGGGAATAATATTTTAATATTATTCCAAAATACATGTGAATATTATGTTCTATCCTAAGTTCTTTTTGGAAAGATAAGTAACTTCCAAATGGAAGGAACGTGTGCTGAAGGAATGCATGCAATTTCATGGGTGACAAGTGTCAACCCAAGAACATGCAGATAAAATTGTTGAGTTGAGACATGATGGGGGGTTCCTCCTCCATTTGACCCTCGACAACTTGAGCATGAACCCATCCGACCTCTGCAAGAGACCTCGTGCAATTTAGAAACCGTGGGGAAAAAAGTCTGTGTTGATTTCGGGGATAGTCTGTGTTGATTTCTGGAAAGCTGAGACATCCTCTGTCTGAAAAGATTGAGCCTGTGTGTGGAATCTCTGTCCCAAAACCATAACCATGAGACCATCTTTTCATTATTGAGCCTGTTGGAAAGCCCGTGTTTGTTTTCCCCATTGGCTGTTGTGGCCATGCAGTGATGGACTGCGTATGGCTTGTTGGCTAGTTTGTACAACACTCCCTCCAAGTGAGAGAGGTGATTGGAGTTGGAAGAACAGGCTGCTTGGCCTGTGAGCGATTTGTTGGCATGTTTTACAGGTAGTGTATGCTTGTCATTGATGGCAAGTACAACAACGATGATGGCTTGAGTATAGGAAGGATGTGCCAGGCGGGCACCAGAAGTCTTTTGGGAAGACACGGATAAGATCAGAGTATGCAATGATGGATCTGATTGAAGATTCCCCAATGAACATCAGATCTGAGCCCGAGGTCCGACCGGTGTTGGATCCAGGAGAACTGACACGCTCTTTAACGAGCAAGGTGAAATGTGAAACCTCGAAAAATCACCTCAAAAAAGACTCCATTTCAGATTTTCAGTTACCGGGAGATGGCGATGTCAGAGACTCACATCAACAGGAGTCTCGAAGTTGCAAAATGCGAAACCCCGAAATCGCGAAATAGGTGCATCGCTCGAAGTTTTGGATACTAGGATTTTGGTTACTAGGAGATGGAGATGTCAGAGTATCACATCAACAAGAGTCTCAAAGTCGTGAAATGCAAAACCCCAAAATCATGAAATAAGTGCATCGCTCAAAGTTTTGGATATCGGGATTTCGGTTACCGAGAGATGGAGATGTCAGAGACTCACATCAACAGGAGTCTCGAAGTCGCGAAATGAGGAACCATGAAATTGTGAAACAGGCACATCGTTTGGAGTGTTGGATACTGAGATTTAAGTTACCGGGAGATGGATATGTCGGAGACTCACATCATCAGGAGTCCCGAAGTGCCGAAATGAAAAAACCCAAAACAAGCGCATCGCTTGGAGTACTGGATACTGGGAGATGGAAATGACAAAGACTCTCATCATAAGGAGTCCCAAAGTCGCGAAACCCGAAGTCGAGAAATGATAAAGACTCCATACCAGAGTTTCGGATATCGGGAGTAGGAGGAGTCAAGAGTGAAGACTCCTCATCACAGGAGTCCCGAAATCACAAAACCCAAAGTCGCGAAATGTCACAGACTACATACCGGAGGTTCAGATACCGGGATTTGGAGATGTCAAGGTCTTTCACCACAAGAATACTGAAATGTCGATTCTCCAAAATGTAAAACGCTAGAGTATTGGACCGTTGATCTAAGTCCATTTCAGAGTTCCGGATACCGGGAGTTGAAGTGTCGAAACACTTCATCACCAAGAGTGCCGAAATGTCGAAATGTCGAAACAAAAAATTGCAAAATGTAGTTTCGACTAAGGCTGAGGTCATAGCCATTAGTCACATTGGCAGAAGATGGGGGAAGGAGTTAGTGAAGACAATCTCCTTTTCAGAATTTCTGGGGTCGGGAAATGGAGAGTACTAAAATCCTACACCACGGTGATCCCAAAATACCGAAGAGCGGAATGATGAAATGAATGCAAGATTTAGAGAAGTTAATCTAATGGTGTAGATGAAACTGAAGAAGATCAGAGGGATACTGTAGCACTTCTCAGTGTAACTACTAGAAACCACTGATGGTTTCTGCCAGAGGACTCGAAGAGACTTCTGTGTGATTTCTAGAGGAATTGAAGGGTCACAAGGAATCTGCCAGTAGGAGAAAAGTCTATTCGTGGAGGCTATTGACAGCTGGAAGAGTGTTGGAGTCGTTAACTACGATAGATAGGGTGAGGTCGACTGCAACAAAAGATGAAGAATCTCAACTGCCTGTGATGCGAAGTAATTTGATCATGACACCCAATGATGATGGACACATGGGATTAAAAAACAAAGAAGCTGAATAGTTTCCATGATGAATAGGCAGAGCACTCGACATGCAGAGCATGGAGAACCATTGGACACAGGGAATGCACAATATGCATAGAGAATATAAGGATGTAGAAAAAAGAAGAGTTGGGGGTTGCGGTGGTGTGGGATGCAAGTGTGAAGAAGGAGGTGGAGCGGAGTAGCTGGAATGGACAGAAGACAAAAGGTGCATTGAAAGGGAATGGTGCAGAAAGCACAAGAGGCAGAAGAACAAAAAAGTGCAATGGATGCATGTAGAAAGATAGTGAGGAAGACAAAGCAGCGAAATCTTGCAGAACAGTGATGAGACTGGTAAGCTGTTGTTGAACACTATATCACTATAATAAGTTTCAGTAATTCATATTCATAAACCAGGGTGGTAGGGAGGTGCTAGGGAGGACTAGTGTCCTCAGAGGTTCAAGTGGGTTCTTGAATATAGGGAGTTGGTGCTTCCTTCTAGTTGGTGCTAGAGAAACCAGGGAGTTGGTTCTTCCTTCTAGTTGGTGCTAGAGAAACCAGGGAGTTGGTGCTTCCTTCTAGTGGGTGGTAGAGAAAACAGAGAGTTGGTGCTCTCAGGAAGTTGCAGCTTGCAAAAATAGAGGTTGTAGCCTCACAATGAGTAGGTGCTCATATGTATGATAATGTAAAGAATGTAAATAATTCTTATCATATAAAGAAGAAGAGGTTTTTACCCTTTATGGGTTTCCTCACGAAATATCTGTCTCTATGTATCTCATATATCTGACTGATGCTGAATGTGCCATTGCTTATTTTCCTGCATTATTGTGATTATCATTGAGTTCCTTGTAAAGAATTTAAAAGAAGCATAATTGTTTAAGAACGATAACAACTGATTCACCCCCCCCCTCTCAATTGTCCAATACGATTCTCTCCAGGTGAGAGAGTGCACAAAGGAAGGAGAGAACTCCTGGAAGGAACCTTGTAGCTGCCACAGAGCTCAGAGACTTCTGATACGGTCTGTTGATGAAACCCAATTCAAGGGAGGTTAGCAGTCTAAGGATTGTCTAGGTGACAGAGAAGGTGTATATTCCTGGGGTGGAATAGGCATGTGGGGAAGGAGAGACTGTGGGTGGTGAGTATGAGTGGTTCTTGGGAGAGAATTACTTCCTGGTGACTATGTGTTTTCCCTGTAACCTCAGCCTAGCCTAGGATTCCTTGCCTTGGGGTGGAGCTTAGTCCCAGCTCGGGGGTGACCTACTGCTAAGATTGATGAGTAGCACGGTCTACGGCTGGGAGGTTCGTGGAAGGCCTACACCTGGTTGGTGGAATAACCACCATTCTCAAAGATAAGTACCAGATGATGTTTCAATTATGTTACTGCATGTCTGTGTATTTATAATTATCATGTACTGTGTTGTGCATATGAATTAATGTTAAAGCCATTGATTATTTATAATAACAGTAATTCTTATGCTCACTCTGAGTTTAAATGTGTTTAACCTCTTTTAAATGCATGTCATATATATATATATAATTAAGCATGATATTGTTACTCCACGAAGTAGTGCCTGACCGACTGATGGAAAGGGGGCGTTACAATATGGTATCAGAGCGTTACAGCTTCAACTGAAAGAGTGTTACAGTATGGTATCAGAGCCCAGGTTTAGATGCTGAGCCTAGATGGGCCAATTGAGTGGTCTTTGGACCGAGGGTTTGAGAAGAAATTGTGTCTGGAGGACTAATTTCAAACCTTTGAATGCTCCTGAGTGTCAAGGAGTTACATGATCATGTTACTAAGCTCAGGAGGTTTAGCAATGTTATGAAACCACAACCGATGTGGTATCTATCCACAAGGAGAGAGGACTCCACACTAGAACTGTTGGAGCTGTAGGATCTATTCGGGGGAAAGGAGAACCCTCGTGACTGTCAAATCTGGAAAACATGCACATGGTTTAAAAACCCTTTGGTGTTGCACAGGAACATGGAAATTGCGATATGCGAAACCCCGAATTCATCGGGACTATCCATAGGGGGAACACGTGGTTGCCGGATGACATTTCGACACTTGGGAAACCAAAAGGGAATAACCTTTTTTTCGCAAGTTGTGAAATAGTGAAATCCTGAAATGATCTACACCATAGATCGTAGGAGAGGAACTTGACCACTGTATCAAGTATATTAATAGACTGTAATCTCATTAAGTGACAGGAAAATCTGGGCGGCCAGAATTTGTGCACCCAGATCTACGGCCGGGGTTCCATTTCAGACCCTTGTTGTCATTCTACCTTTAACAAGGGGGGGGTCCGAAATTGAGTGCGTAGGTTTCAACGGCTTAGATTGGGGCACTCGGATATACAAACAAGATTGGATTTCAGAACCTATTTTCCTTTCTACCTTTAATAAGGGGGAGGGGGTCTGGAATGGGCGACTTTGTGTGGGTCCTCTGAAACGCCAAAAGGATCTATGCCGTAGATATAAGAGAAGTCTAACCATTGGATTTCACTTCGAATGGACGGGGACACATGGGTGTGTACCATGTGCCAGTGGGTTGAGAAGAAAAATGAGAGTTGTGGGACACGATGATGTCACCAAGGGTGACGTGGACCCTCCTGAATGTGCCACGCACCACTGTGGTTAAGGGAGACAATAGTACTATGTGCCCGGAGGGTAAGGAGATAGAAATTTCGAAAGTCGGGGATTGAAGAGACAAGAGACTTGGAGTCACTGCTTCGTGAACTCCCGGGTACCTAAGACTCGAAAACAAAAGTGCCAAAATCCCGAAATCCCTACCTTGGTTGGTGACAGTTGTTCTATGGGCCAAGGGGAGAGAGGTTGGAAGTTTGAGAGACGAGAGTTGGAGAGGGAAGCGAGTGCGAGAACCTCCAGGGAACAAAACCCCGAAACCCGAAACCCTGAAACCCCGAAGTTCCAAAATCCTGAAATTTTTGAAGGACATAAGAACTGTCGGGGATTTAATTGTTGGATCATCATGGAAAAAACCCCCGAAAAATGAAGTCCCAAAAATTTGCAGAGCCAAACAGAGTTCACAAAACTTAGTGAAATTGAAACGTTTTCTTATTCACATTGGTTAATGACTGATTGTGGTTTTTATTAAGGGATAAGGTCCGACAAATTCTGGTTGACTTCACGTTGTCTGTGCAGAGTTCAACGAGTGTCAGGACCACTGAAAACTGACGCCCAGTATGGAATTGGACGAAAGGGTAGGAAGGGATTTCAACTTGGGAATCGAAGGATCAAACTCTAATGGGCATGGAAAAGAGATGGATAGGGAAGGGCACATGATGAAACTTATTGAAAGACTGCAGAAAGATGCCGAGGCTCGTTGAGCTAATTGCCGAAAGCTCATGAGGGCCAGGGATCAACAGGGAGAATTCAACTTAAAAATGTTGAAGAACCTGGAAAGAATAGAAAGGAAGTTGGAGAGGGGGAGTGGCTCAAGCAAGACAGAGAGTCGCAGGACACCTAAGAGAAGGAGAATACCAAGGAGTGGTAGCAGACATCATCGTCACTCCCCAAATCATTCCAGCAGGGAAGCGCATAGTAGTTCAAGCCCGTCCCCTACTAGAAAACACCTAACATCTGGAAGGGATGAATTGAAAGGAGATATGAACAAGATGAAGCCCCCAACGTTCGATGGAGAACATAAGAAGGAGGAAGATGTCGAAACATGGTTACTAGGCATGAGGAGATATTTCCAACTGCAAAATTATTCCCCTCATGCAGAAGGAAGAATTGTGATGTATCAACTAAGGGGAAAAACATCCATCTGGTGGGATTAGTTTGTGTAGGTGAAGCACATCAGAGAGAAAGATATCACTTGGAAGGAGTTCAAGAGGTATTTCGAGAAGAAATACCTGACCAAAAGGTACTATGACAGAAAGATGAAGGAGTTATTCAAACTCAAGTTGGGCAGCATGACCATCGATGAATACGAACGGAGTTTTTTGGAACTACTGAAGTATGTTCCATTCATCAAAGATGAGGCTGTCAAGATTCAGAGATATCTGAGTGGACTACCACCTTCTATTGGTGACACGATTAAGTATGATGATCCTAAGACTATGGAAGAAACAATAAGAAGGAAAAAATGATTATATGAACAACAAAGAGAAAGGCCTACTTTTCGGAAGGCTTGGGATGATCAGAAGAAGTTCAGGAAAGAGCAGAGGCAGAAGGGAAACAAGCCTCCCTTTTTTAGAAACAATCCTTAGGGGAAACCATCTTTCAGAGAGCCTAGGAAGGATGAAGTGGGTGAGCAAATGCCGAGACTTCCACCTATGGAGTGTTGGGGCTGTAAAGGGAACCATAGGTACAGGGGCTGCCCCCACAGAAAAGATAAAGTGAGAACTGTCCATAATGTTCAGCAAGATGAAATAGTGGAGGATATGGGTAGCAGGATGCCAAGGATCCATGCATCCCTAAACAACAAGAAAGTAGAATTTCAATCGCACATGATTGAAGTGGAAGGTATGATCATCAACCGACCATTTATTATTTTAATTGATTCCAGGGGTAGCCATAGCTATGTAGATCCTAGGGTGGGGGAAAGTTTTCATTTATCAAGAAGAAAACATGAAAGGTCTTGGTTAGTGCAGTTGGCTACAAGAACCAAGAGGAAGGTCATTGAATTGGTTAAATCCTATTTGATAGACATGAATGGATTGAGCACGAAGGCTGAATTGAATGTTCTTCCTTTAGGCTCTTATGACTGCTTAATTGGGATGGACTGGTTGGACAGGCACCATGCCCTCCTGGACTATTATAACAATATATTTACATGCCTGGATGAGGAGGGAAATCGGAAAACAGTCCAAGGAATTCCCAGAGATGTGGCTGTTAGAGAAGTCTCATCCATGTAGTTGAAGAAGTGTTACAGGAAAGGCTGTCAATTATTTGTAGCCCGTGCGGAGGAAGCATCCAAATATGAAGTCTCAAGAATTGGAGACCATGAGGTACTCACAAAGTTCAAGGATGTATTTCAGGAGGTACCTGGACTACCTCCGAAGAGAGACATCAATTTTTCTATATATTTGATGCCTGGAGTAGCTCCGGTGTTGAAAGCGCCTTATAGAATGAGTACGCGAGAGATGAAAGAGTTGCAATTGCAGCTCGAAGAGATTCTAAAGAAGGGGTACATTCACCCCAGCATGTCACCTTGGGGTGCCCCGGTCCTATTCGTGAAGAAGAAGGATGGGACGTTGAGGTTGTGCATTGATTTCCAATAGTTGAACAAGGTAACTGTCAAGAACAAGTATCCTCTGTCGAGGATTGATGATCTTTTCGATCAAATGAAGGGTGTGAAAATATTTTTGAAGATAGATCACAGATCATGATATCTCCAGGTAATAATAAAGGATGAGGATATCAGAAAGACTACCTTTAGAGCAAGGTATGATCATTACTAGTTCACAGTGGTGCCGTTTGGACTGTCAAACGCACCTGCTGTTTTTATTTGCTTGATGAATGGTGTATTTAGGAACTATTTAGACAAGTTTGTCATAGTCTTCCTGGATGACATATTGGTGTATTCCAGGTTAGAGGAAGATCATGAATAACACCTGAGGATGGTGTTGCAAGTGTTGAGAGAGCACTAGCTATATGCTAAGTTGAGCAAATGATCATTTTATCAAAGACAAATCCATTACTTGGGACATATTATTTCAAAAGAATGGTCAGTGCCAAGGAATGTGACTGAAGTTAAATCATTTATGGGTCTGGTGGGCTATTATAGAAGGTTTATCATAGGGTTCTCAAAGATAGCTCACCCTATCACTTCCTTGCAAAGGAAGGAGAAAAATTTTCAGTGGACTAAAGAGTGTGAAAAGAGTTTCCAGCGATTGAAGCAGTTGTTAACCAGCACTCCAATCCTTAGAATTGCAAATCCGAATATGGATTTCATGGTGTGCACAGATGTGTGTAAGGAAGGGTTGGGAGGAGTTCTCAACCAATATGGATTTGTAATCTGTTATGAGTCCAGGAAATTGAAAGAGCATGAAAATAATTATGCCACTCATGATTTGGAGATGGCAACAATCGTCCACACTCTGAGGAAATGGAGACATTACCTCACGGGAAGAAGATTTGAATTAAGAACATACCACCTTGGTCTGAAATTTTTATTTGAGAAGCCAACCTTAAAAGCTAGACAAAGCAGGTGGTTGGAGTTTCTGTGTGAATACAACTTTGATATCAAGCATATCAAGGGGAAGGAAAACAAGGTGGTTGATGCACTTAGTAGAAAGGTGGATGAATTGCATGCTACAACCATTAGCATGTACAGGATGGATATTAAGGATAGAATTTTGGAAGATGCAAGTGCCGATTTGCAGTATAGAGACTTGGTAGCAAAGCTACAACAGCGTGAGAGATCACAGAAAGAGGAAAGTTACACTTTGGGAGCTGATGGAATACTTCTGTACAAAAATAGAGTGTATGTACCCAATGTCCAGGATTTGAGACTTTTGATTATAAAAGAAATGCATAAAGTGACTTATGCTGGACATCCAAGATATCAGAAGACTGTGGCAGCAGTCAAGAGAGAGATCACTGAATACATCGCCAGATGTATAGAGTGCCAAAAATTTAAGGCTGAGCATAGGCACTTAGCAGGGTTGCTGCAGCCTTTACCCATTCCTGAGTGGAAGTGGGAAGTGGTGACGATGGATTTTATTACAGGATTTCCCAAAACTAGCAATCAACATGATTCTATCATGGTGGTGGTGGACAAGCTTACAAAATCTGCCCATTTTATTCCACTGAAAACCAGTCACAAGGTAGCAGATGTTGCTGATATCTTCTTAAAAGAAGTGGCACGCTTGGACGAAATTCCTAAAACGATTGTGTCTGATAGGGACCCAAAATTCACCTCAAATTTTTGGAAAGGATTGTTCAAAGGATTCAAAATAAATCTGAATTTTAGTACAACGTATCATCCCGATTCTGATGGACAGACAGAGAGGGTGAACAGGGTAATAGAGGACATGCTGAGAATGTACATGATGGACAAACCATCAAGATGGGAAGACTACCTGCATTTGGTAGAATTCACCTACAATAATGGGTATCATTCATCATTGAAGATGGGCCCATTTGAAGAACTTTATGGAAGAAAGTGAGACACTCCAGTGAGCTGGGATAATCCAGCTGACAAAGCAGTAGTTGGGCCAGAGTTGCTCAAATAGATGGAAGACCAAATGATAAGAATTAAAAAAAATTTGAAAGCTACCCAGGAAAAACAGAAAAGTTATGCTGATAAGAATAGAACCCACAGAGAATTCAAAGTGGGTGATCATGTTTTCCTAAAAGTGAAAACTAACAGGAGTTCCCTGAAGCTGGGAAGCTACACCAAGTTGGCAGCAAGATACTGTGGGCCTTTTGAAATCCCAGAAAGGATTGGGCCAGTTGCATAAATTCTTTCATTACCTGCATCTATGACTGTACATAATGTGTTTCATGTTTCACTTCTTAAGAAATATATACCTGATGCTAATCATGTTATCGATTGGAATGTGATTCAGGTGGAACAAGAAGGTGTCCTGCAAGTGCATCCTGTGCGCATATTGGACAGGAAAAGAAAATAGCTCTGAAATCGAGCCATAGAGCTTGTAAAGGTCTAGTGTACCTGGTACGGTCCTGTGGATGCGACATGGGAGCATGAAGATGTTATGCGGGCAGAGTACCCGCATCTTTTTGAAAATTTTGAAAATCTTGCAGAAGCAGTGTAAAGTTGCACTGAGGATAGTGCAAAAATAAGGGGAGGGGGATTGTAATGTCCCCAAGGCCGAGCCCTGTTTTAAATCTTGCTTATGAAATGAATTGTAAATATGTTTTATAGGCTGGTGAGACAATTTTATATAAGCTAGTAGGCTTATGTGATTATTAGGCCAGAGAGTCTAAGTGTTGAAGGCCAAAAGCCTGATTTTGTACCTGTATCTATGCAGAACATTAATAAAAAAAATAAAAACACTGCCGCGTGTAGGCCGACACGATGAATGAGTGAAGGGGGACTTAGAATCCATAGAGTGGGAAAGGGATTAGGGGCTGGAAGGTGGGAAAAGGGGCTAAGTGTTGAGCCTAGGGACCTAAGTCCTTGGGAATAATATTTTAATATTATTCCAAAAGACATGTGAATATTATGTTCTATCCTAAGTTCTTTTTGGAAAGACAAGTGACTTCCAAATGGAAGGACCGCATGCTGAAGGAATGCATGCAGTTTCATGGGTGACAAGTGTCAACCCAAGCACATGTAGATAAAATTGTTGAGTAGAGCCATGATGGGGGGTCCTCCTCCATTCAACCCTCGAAAGCCTAAGCGTGAACCCATCCGACCTCTGCAAGAGACCTCGTGCAATTTAGAAACCGTGGGGAAAAAAGTCTGTGTTGATTTCGAGGATAGTCTGTGTTGATTTCTGGAAAGTTGAGACATCCTCTGTCTGAATAGATTGAGCCTGTGTGTGGAATCTCTATCCCAAAGCCATAACTGTGAGACCATCCTGTCATTGTTGAGCCTGTTGGAAAGCCCGTTTCTATTTTCCCCGTTGGTTGTTTTAGCCACGCAGCGCTGGACTGCATGTGGCTTGTTGGCCAGTTTGTACACCACTCTTTCTAGGTGAGAGAGGTGATTGGAGTTGGAAGAACAGGTTGCTTGGCCTATGATTGATTCTCTCTAGGTGAGAGAGTGCGTAGAGGAAGGAGAGAACTCCTGGAAGGAACCCTGTAGTTGCCATAGAGCACGGAGACTTCCGGTCCAGTCTGCTGCTGAAACCCAAGGCAAGGGAGGTTAGCAACCGAAGGACTTTCTAGGTGATAGAGAAGGTGTATACTCCTGGGGTGGAACAAGCATGTGGGGAAGGAGAGTCTGTGGGCAGTGAGTATGAGTGGTTCCTGGGAGAGAATTCCTTCCTGGTGACTGTGTTTTTTCCCTATAACCTCAGCCTAGCCTACGATTCCTTGCCTTGGGGTGGAGCTTAGTCCCAGCTCGGGGGTGACCTACTACTGAGCTTGATGAGCAACACAGTCTAAGGCTGGGAGGTTCGTTGAAGGCCTACACCTGGTTGGTGGAATAACCACCATTCTCAAAGATAAGTACTAGATGATGTTTCAATTATGTTACTAGATGTCTGTGTATTTACAATTATCATGTACTATGTTGTGCATATGAATTAATGTTAAATCCATTAATTATTTATAATAATAGTAATTCCTATGCTCACTCTGAGTTTAAATGTGTTTAGCCTATTTTAAATGCATGTGATATATATATATATATATATATATATATATATATATATATATATATATATATATAT
>JZKD02S1643807.1:276136-290533 GCA_000966675.3 Picea glauca
ATAATCGCATGAAACAACAAGCATATCAACATCATAGTGAAAGAAGTTTTGAAGTAGGGGATTGGGTGTTTTTAAGACTACAACCATACAAACAGATGTCCCTCAAGAAAGACAATAAGGATAATAAATTATCACCAAAGTAATATGGCCCTTATAAGGTGTTGCAAAAGATTGGTACAATGGCACACAAATTGGAGTTGTTTGCATCTTCACGAGTACACCCAGTTTTCCATGTTTCATGCTTAAATGAGGTTATAGGCGACAATATCCCAGGTCAAACTATATTGCCAAAAATTGATGAGGAAAAAAAAATCATATTGGATCCTGAAGCCATCACTAACACAAGAATTCACCATTTGAGGAGTAGATGCATTTCAGAGTATCTCATTAAATGGAGGAAGCTATCGGCTGAAGATTCCACTTGGGAAGATGAGTCTTTTATACAGAAGCATCCAGAGTTACTCAAGCATTGCGGACAACATTTGTCTCAAGGGGAGGGGCATGTTAAGCCCTAATATTGGATCACTACCCATTAATTGAGGCATATTACATTAGTAATGTTATTTTATTTATGTCGGCTTTATTTCATTAGCTGTAATTATACCTCCTAGTCTCCTATATATACCAAGGAGACATTTTCATTTGGAATAATCTTGTACTTGAACATTTATATGGGGTAAAAGGTGGTTTCCCCCTCAAAGAGGCTTATTATCTGTAATTATCTATTTTTCAATGCATTGAGTACTTATTCTGAGGTTTTTCTATGCTATATTGATATTTGGTTCTTAACATTTTCCCTAGAAGGAAACCCTCTGTTATGAGGAAAATGTATTGCGGCTATGCATTATTGCGAGTATTGTATTCCGAGAGAGGATATTGTGAGAGAAATAAGAGGAAGTTACAATGGGTTTTGTTGTAGGTTGTATCCCTTCATTTGCTGGATAATAATAAAGGAAGGACCTAGCAATTTATCTGGTGGACGTAGCCCACATTGGGTGAACCACGTAAATCTGTGTCTCTATTGTATTGTGTATCTTCTGTGTTTTGTTTCCTCATTTGTTTTATTTTATTGCTCTACGGTCCTGTTTTTATAACATAAATGAACCACACAAAAACAATAGTCTCTGAGAACCGATCCTCATTGGCATTGGTAGAAGGTAGTTTTTGTTTGCGTAAGTTATTTTCATAAAGGGTCGAGAGATAGCCGATCGCCTTCGACATCGACAAAATACGATAAATAAATATGTTAACAAAGGACGTAAATAAATCAACGATAGCCGATCTTCTTTATCAGGTTCAGGGAAATCCAGAACTATCACAACAATCATTTTGACCGTGATAAAGTTTTCTCTGATCGCCGATCCCCGATGCGTTTTCAGGATCGGGACTCTTTCGAAGAAGATGATCCGAGAGCACTTGGGTAGGTTTATCGCCGATCACCGATCCTTAATACTTTTGGGCATCATAAAGTAGTATTGGGTTTTAGAAACATATGGGTTAAAGAAAGTCCCAACTCCAACCGACACGAGCAAATGAAGTCACTAGTCTCGAAGGCCATGTGTCTTTACCACGTAAGAGGGTCATACGGTCTAGTTTTATATCGAGTCATTTTTGGTTCCCTAGGTCCTAGTCATGCCTCCTAGTGAGATTTTCCACATCATATCTGTATGGAAATATTGATCGACGTCAGATCGTTTTCAAGAGGGTATCAACGAAAATGTTCACAACACAATTCTGACCCCTGATCCACCAACTGAAAGAGATGAATGATCAGACACTTGAGGCATTATATAGGATCGGATTTTGGACATTTAGGGAACTATTTAATACCCGATCCCACATTAGTTTCTACCTCATGTGATGATTAGAAAACAACATTTTAAAATCGTCGATAGACCACATTACCACCCGCACCTATGCCATCAAGCAAGATGAATTTAAGTTTAAACATCTCTGAATATCTAGCGGTAGATTTGTTGAAATTTCACTCAACCTGAATTGAATGGCTGATGTGACACAATAAGTTCATCCTTATTAAATATCTAGAATGGTTTTGAATAAATTCATTCTGCACATAAGTTTAATTGCAAAGCTTTTGAAGGAGCAGAGTGAGCGACTCAAGAATGTACTGACCCTTTTGATTATCAAAACCAGGTTTAACAAGCTTCAGAGGTATGTATCCAAGTCTGTCAATTCATTGGTTTTAATTTATATACGTGCACCCGATTTTATTGAATAATATCTAAACTATGTTATAGTTGCAGATAAGATTCTTTTGAGAAGGCCCACCAAGCAGTTGAAATAATTGATTACATTAGCGCATTTCAATAGGGACGAGATGCCAAAGAGCACGACATTCAGGTGTTGAGGGACAACACCATAGATTAGATAAGGAAAGCGGTCGAATACTGGGTGAAAATGGCCCAATAACCTCAGCAAGTGATTCAATAGAAATGGTCCAATTGCAAAAGAAGTTGGGTCAAGATTAATCAGGAGATGAAAGACATCGGTCTCCCAGAATTCGTCTCACCTGATCACTTTGTCGGCTTGCATGACATAGTCAAACAACATGTAGAACAAGACTTGATGTGGACTGCAGAGATAGAAAAGGATATGAACATGGCGCCAGGACAAGTACGACAGTTCATGGAGCACTCAATCAAGGCTCAAATAGTATTACAATAGTTAAGGGTCAAAATAGTCAAGTATCAGGAATGAGTAGTAGAAGTAAAGGAGATCCTTTCAGCCCCAATGGACCAACACAGATTCCCGTATGCCAACACATGTGAGGAACGATTTGTCCAATAGTCATAGTATGAGAAGAGTCATCCACTCTAGTGAAACCATTCGATGAGTCTTAGAAGAAAAAGAGACGGAAGCACCATGTGCGATGTTTTGTTTTACTTATCTAGCACTTTTGATAGTTATTTTTAGTTAATGATTTGTTATAAATAAGAGGATCGACCTTTTAGAAGAGGTCGATGGTTTTTGCAAAGACCCTCATTTTTGGAATTGTAAAGAACTATTTCAGAACTACCTTAATGGAGAAGTCTTGTTTAGGACTAGAGACAAATTTCTGTTTTACATCAAAGGCATGTGTGATTGGATCATAAGGAGGAATTACTTTTGACTTTATCTCATGAATGGACATTGTAATGAGTAATATTTTTTGAATCTATTGGTAAGTTAGTTGATTCAATATATTTATAGTTCTTATCTCTAATGATGGAAATAAAATCATTGTGTTAATGTGTGATTAGTGATTAGAGTTAAGGAAACTAATTTTCTTTCTAGCATTTTATTGCATATATGTTTTCTTTCAATAATTATATCTCAGTCAATAATTGAAATACCAACAAGTTGATGTATTATTACTAGGCTTGTCATAGGTGTGGAAATCTTTGTCTGCATGCTTGAGCATGAGGGTTATCCTGAGCTCAACCTTCTTCAGTAGTTAAGTTTTCCCCTTTTTCCTCTACCCAGCTAGTTTATACCAACACCTATATTTTATCAAACCCACCTTCAATAGTTAAGTTTTCCCCTTTTTCCTCTACCCAGCTGGTTCAAACCGAAGGAGGAGTTTTCATAAGATATCCTGTAAATCACTATGTAAATACCATCGATTAATTGTCTGGATCGCAAGATCTGAAGAACCATTCCGCTAAAAACTGATGTAGAGTCTAATTGGGCCTTGGTGGCGGGTTTGGTTCCTAATGTTGAGTTAAATGGATTTAGGAATCCTCAATAGGAACCTACCCAAAAAACCCCTTGTATGTCCCTCCGTACAACCGCTACATACATACTAGGAAATTCACAACATGCAGGAGGATAGGATCACTAACCTATCTCTTGCCACTCTCGGATCGGTTTCCACACACTCCTGCAATCTCCAAATCTCCTCACAACTATATCGAAATATCAACAACAATGATAAGTACAAATGAGGTGGAATTGTGATCCCACCAACCATATACAATCCCTTTTTCCCAACTTCCATACCTTGTTACAAGAGCCCATAGGCTTTGTTTTCTGATACTTTCTCAGCCATAGGATCTTGGTCCTGCCATCTATACATTCGCATTCCCTGAGCCATCATCTACACTTGGCCCCGGGGGGGGGGGGATTTTTCTCACATCACGATCAAGTACACTGGGCCATCATCTACTGCTATGTGTGTAGGGTGCGATGATGATTAAATCTTGGGAAAATTCAAATTTCACGAATGTTCTAGAAGGGGATCTTCTAGAAGATGAGGTGGCCTCCGATCAGTTTGGATATTACTCTCTTATA
The DNA here is from genome assembly GCA_000966675.3 of Picea glauca. Taxonomy (NCBI): domain Eukaryota; kingdom Viridiplantae; phylum Streptophyta; class Pinopsida; order Pinales; family Pinaceae; genus Picea; species Picea glauca. Next base: position 280,427 of record JZKD02S1643807.1, read on the forward strand.
TTATTTGGTGGGATAATCCTAACCTCCTCACCCATATCTCTTTCACACTATATAAAGAGGGATCTCTCATGGAAAAGGCTAAGGTGGAATAGGCTAAGAATTGTATGGAGAGTTCTACTTCAGATTATGCTTGAGAGCTTTGCTTTAGTTCTTCAAGTTAAATTGTGGATCTTCTTCAAGGCATTTGGAGAAAAGGTGTGTGTTTTGAATAAAAGAGCCATCGAAAGGGGACCTTGCAACATCAAGCCATGGGTTTTATTCTCCACTTTCTATTCACTTAATACAATAATGCATTTCTTCCCTATATACGTATCTTGTCTTCTATTGTATAATTCCTTGATAATATACATAGACTTCATTAAAATACATGTATCTTTGTTTTCCTTCTTTGTTGGTTTGTGATTCTTAGACATGCTTACTATTCTGCAAACCCAAGGAAGGAGATACAAGGATGACACTAGCAATGAAAAGTATCGTTTAAAAGGTATGTCACTTGTAACTCATTAAACTAGTTCATATGATAATGAAATTTAAGGCGAAGTGTGCATTCTGTTATGTTTTATTCTAGTTTCAAGTGGGATCTGGGGATATATGTTTGTGTCCACACTTATTGATTAATGCAATAAAAAAATTGGTGACCAGAATGAGGATACAATTTTTTTTTCCATCTTATTTTCTTTTATCCTACCTTCTTTTGGTTAAATTCATTCTCTGAGTTTGTGGGTGATCCATCTGGACTCCCTGGGTCTGAAGGTTCAGTTAGATTTTTTGTCTTTCTTCCATTTTTTCATTAGTTGTAGAGATTGTCGCACTATGCTATATAGACACACTGCGATGACCCTCTAGCCTTGTACCCTACAGGTTCACACCAATGCAACGACGTCGCACTGTGCTCTATTGGTAGCCTGTGACAACCCTAGCTCGTCGCACTGTGCTCCATTGTCACCTACGATGATTCCTGTAGGAATTGTTGGAGAAATCCAATTTTTGTTTTTTCACCTAGTTTTTCCTAAATTTCCTAGGATGAACTTTTGATACCAGTGTTTGATTGATTTATGAGTTAAAAGGTTGCACTTGATTGATTTTCAGTAATTGAAAGTTTTTCTTCGTAATTTTGCAAGTTTTTATTTTTAGTTTTGTCACAAGGGTATAATCTCCGGGTCTTGGTCCTGAGTGCTTGTTTGACAAATGATATTTCATTTGTTTAATGTTTTGGATTGTTTTTAATTTCCAGATTGTTTATTGATTGAGAGACATTTTTGTTTGCATTTGACAAAAGTCTTTCCTATCATTTTCATTTTTGTCTACGTTATGAGTTTGATTTGGGAATTGTGTTGAGAGTGTATTATTTTTCTTGGATTACATTTTCCTTTCTTCATTACATTTCTGATTTGATTTGGGAAAGGAAGAACTGAAGTCATTTATTCTTTTTAGTAATTTTTCATAAGAAAATTATCGCATTCAAAATATTTTATTAAAAGAGAAAATTGGACATTTTTGTAACTCATGATTATTTGGAATTGTATTCATTCAAAAAGAGAGAAATCGAGTTTCATAGATTTTGTTTTTTAGAAAAGAGATATCTTCTCCCTACTGTAATTAGAGTTCATCAAATTGAAAGATTGGATATTCATCTCTTCTTGCATTTTATTGGGTCAAGGTCACATAAACATCAGTTTCATTTCCATCTCCCTTTTGAGTAAACAACAACTTTTAAAATACAACGTAATTTTAAAACTTATTAGCAACTTTTATTTTCTTGAAATTCTCTTCACCAACATTAGCTAGGATAGTGCTTTGGAATAGGTTGTAAGGCACAATATCCAAAGAATCAAAACACACAGTAGTATCTTGTGATAAGGAGAGTTCAAATCCACTTGCTACATTTTGTCCTGGGAAGCCCTTCTAACATAAGGGTCAATCATGAGGTCACATTAGGACTGGCAGAGTTACTCACTTTGCTTTGTCAGTCTTAGTGTAGATATTGCGCATATTATTGAGGGCACTTGAGGGTATACCCACGATTATGTGTGGGAGCTTCTCGAGTTGATTTTAGGCTAGATACGCTGCCTTTGCGCCTGGATCAGACTGTTGACTATTTCCCCAGGCATCACTGTCGTAATTGGTAACCTTAGTAGCCTATCTCTTTAGGGTATTTACACGAGGTGACTGTGGAGGGGAAAGTATTCATGGTACCTAGAATCGACGTTGGCCAAACTCACTCGGGCTCTTTGGAGGGTATACCCACGATTATGTGTGGGAGCTTACACCAAGGTGTAAGTCCATTAAGCAGGTCGTCACCATAACCTTTCCACTCACTTTATCATATCCTCTTCTTGTCTTGATTTCGCGACGTTGGATTTCATCATCAACTAGTGAATTCAAAATAATAAGGTTTGTTTCCTTGGTTTGATTTCTAGATTTTATTAGTGAATGTTGTTTGTTTCTCTAGTTGGACATATATTTGTTTCGTTCTTTATTTGGTTCACCCAATGTCAGCCTTCGCCGTTCACGTAGGATGCAAGGGCTACCCCTGGAATATCCGAAAGGTTACCTCCCTTTGCCTCCTAACTCACCAGAGGGCTCTGTTGAGGGAGCGATGAATAACGAAGTAGCCTCTGAGGTTGGAAGTTCACATTCTTTAGAGGGATTCTAAATTTTTTTAGATTCTTTAGAGGCATTAAAAATTCCCGTAAATCCATTATTGAGTATTAAATAAGATCCATATTTTCTCTGGATGAACTCATCGGCATAAATTATTGTTGTTGAGAATATTGAAGTACCTACTGGACCTACCACAGGATATGGAGTAGACGATCCACTTTTTCATAGTGAATCATTTAGAACCCCAACTCACACTACTGGAATTTTTAATCCTAGTTCTACCCCTTCTTCGGGACATGATGTTTTTGGTGCACTCGGAATGAGTTCTAATCAAACTATGGCATCACAAATGCCTGATACGTATGTTACCAATACGATACCTTTAGATCGTTTTACTAGCACAATGAGTAAGGTCGCCACAGTTTCAGACCAATTGTTGGTTGGTTCTCACTCAATTATTCGTCTCCAAGTTTCCCACTCTACCATGGTTATCACTCGATATCCTATTGGAACACCACTTCTTCTTAGAACAAATCCGTCACTTCCCCCTAGGTATAATTCTTTGAATACTTCCATTTCTATTCCTACCTAGCATCCATCCAGAGGGTTAAAACTTTTTTTTCCTCCTAGGTATAATGTTGCTAGTCATTTTGTTCCTACACCTATCTAGGTTCTCTCCATGGGGCCTTACGTTCCTCCCCCAAATTTGTATGGAGGATATCAGAATCCTAGCCCTAATGGATCCAATCCATTTGGAAGCACCAGTCATTTTGTCTCTTCTGGTTTTCAGATTCCAGTTGGAGGCAAACCTCAATTTGGGGGAAAACCTCAAGTTCGGGGGAAACCTCAAGTTGGAGGCCATAACCCAGTTTATGGACAAAGTATAACTGCGTTAAAATCTCAAACTTGGAATCTTCCTCTCTAAGGGAATCGACAACCAACTGGGGGGAAACATCCTCAAGTTAATTATTTTGTACCCCCTAATTTCTAACAACCATATCCAGGTTTTATGAATCCTACCTGTGGTCAAAATTTTCAGTCTAATGTTCCTTTCCAAGGGAACATACCTAATAAACCAAACCTTGTTGTCTATTTGAACCAAAACCCTCCACAACCAAATTTGTCAGGACTATCTAATTATCTTCAGACTGCTTATGGTCCTACTGGTTTACCTATAGGAATACCTCCTCAAAAATACCAATTTCCTCAAGTGAACAGACAGTTTCCTTTTCATACTACTTTGGATTTACCGAATTTCTCTAGGATTTTGAATGATCCTATTTTACAGTCTCCTTATTGGCCCATCATACCGACTAAATTTCCATTTGACATTCCTAAGTTTGATGGTCGATTAGAGGAGGACCCAAATAATCACGTAATGAAATTTCATCTTTGGTGTCCGTCCAACTCATTGATGGACGACTCCATAATAATAGGAATTTTCCAAGGAACTCTCATGGGTTTGGTGACCAAATGGTATATTGATTTTCCAAGAGGATTCTTTAATGACTTCAACACCCTATCCATGAATTTCTTAATGCATTACCAGTTACCTTTTCGACATGAGACATGAACCAAAAATTTTAGTTATTTTACACAATCCTCTTCCACTCATATTTATGATCATATCCATGAGCAGAGGAGGAGAATATACTTAATCAAAGTTCCCCTTCCTAATAAACTATTGGTTGAGTGGTTCACCAAATCCCTCATTGGTCCTATAGCTCGTGATGTTTCCATGGGTGGTGTCATCACTAGAGAGAAGGTGATTAGTCATGCTCAATATCTCAATCGCGTTTATTCGCAAATGGGCAAACTCTATGACTTGATCCCTGATGCTCCTCATCCAACCATGAATCCTAATCCAACACATCTAGTAACTTCTCATGCTGTTGATGGTGTGATTGGCACTTTTCAGGATGATACTCCATCTTGGTTGAGGTAAATCAGTCAATGTTGAGTTTGAGGTCTTTGATGCACCTATTGATTATAAACTTCTACTTGGTTTTAGATGGATTGATTCCATGCATGTGGTTGTGTCTACCCTTTTCTGTGTCTTACGTTTCCCACAACCAAAAAAGGTCGTTACTGTCGACCAACTCGCCTTCTTTAATTCTGATTCACATACTAACAACGTACCTTTTATTTTGAAAACACCTCCCGGTTATGACAATGTCGGCGTAGGTCTTTTAAAAGATTCAACCTTGATGGGAACTTTTCCTATTCCACCACCCAATATTCCTTCTCATTTTGTTGCCTCGATTAACATGATCTCAACCTCTGTTCGTGAAACCCATGAGTATTATGACCCATGGATAGTACCTAACTCTAGTGAATATCTTGATTACAATGATAGAATGCCTATAAGTCCGATCGAATCAGTTTATCAAGCTATCTAATCAACAACTTATTCTCCTCCTTCTCTTAGTGATACATCTCTTGATCCATTTCATGTCATCTTTCCTACTGATGATATGATCATGATGATAATGTCTATGGAAGATACTCCATGGGATGATGGGCATCATTATTCTATTCTCTTCCTAGAAAGAAAGACTATAGAGAGTTACTAACGAATTTCGACTCCATCGACCATTTTTGTTATTTCTTCTGTTGTTGAGTCAACACACGATGTTTTGTATGAAGGGAACTTGAGTAATATTTGACCTACCATTCCTCTTGACATATCGATTAAACCTGGAGTCATGGAAAATGTTCATATCGGTGCCTCATGTTCTACTAATGAGGTTCACACTTATAAATACCTTTTTCAAGAATTTCGTGACATTTTTTCCTGGAGTTATGAGGAAATGTCTGGTATTGATCCTTATATTGTCGTGCATGATATTAAGACTTATACAGAAGCTGAACCCATTTGACAGAGACTTCACCCAGTACATCCACTTAAAGCTGCTACTATCAAGATTGAAGTTAAAAAACTTCTTAGGGCTGGCTTTGTCTATCTTGTGGCTTTGACTGATTGGGTCTTCAATCTTGTTCTGGTAAACAAGAAATAATGTATGATCTGTGTTTGTGTAGATTATAGGGATATAAATAAATCTTGTCCATAAGAAAATTGTCCCACCCCTTTTGTCGACCAGATCGTTGACGACTGTGACGAGAGTGAAATCATCTCCTTGATGGAAATTTTCTCCGGCTATAATCAAATCAATATTTTACCCACAGATCAACACAAGATTTCTTTTATTTTCCCTTGGGGAACCTTCACATACCAGAAACTTCCTTTTGGTATCAAAAATGTTGGTGCGAATTTTCAGCACATTATGTCTTACGCTTTTCATGACATTAAGCACATTGTACAACCCTATATAGATGATCTACCGACCCATTCCATCATTTTCAAGATCACCCGACACATTTACGGGCCATTTTTCTACGTTGTCGTTATTATTGCATACGTTTGAATCCACACAAATGTGTTTTTTGCGTGGAATCAGACCAAATTCTTGGTTTTATCATGTCTATACATGGGATTTGGGTAGACCCCTTGAAGGTTGAGGTTATTCTTAATCTACATCGTCCTTCTACGCTCCGTCAAATCCAAAGTATGCAAGGGAAGGTAAACTTTTTGCATCGATTCATTCCCAATTATGTTGAATTAATGAAAGGATTTACTCGGCTTCTCAAGAAAGGTTACGATTTTGTATGGGAAGATACTATAAACAAAGATTTTGAATCTTTGAATCTCTCTTTAACCTGTACACCACTACTGTTTCCACCTGAATATAGCTGAGATTATTTCCTATACTTAGCTTCTTTGAACTCTACCATTTCTATGGGTTTGGTCCAAGAGGATGATTCACATGATGAGCATGTTATATACTATTTGAGTCGGAGTTGTTGATACTGAGAGGGGGGTGAATCAGTATCAAGTACAATTTAAAACCTTTTTCAACTTATACTTAAACCATTCAACTATATCCAATGAGAAATGAACAATAGTATAAGAGTTACACCAATACACCACAATACACCATACAAAATATATGAGAAATAATCAATAGTTATTGTTCAAGGGAAGTAATGAGTTCCTGTAACAACCCTAGTTAAATGATTGCTTAAAATTTATCAAGTATAATTAATTAAATAATCACCCGTCCTAATGTGTATTAGATAAATAATAAATAATTATTGTTTATTGTTTAATATATGTTGATTAATTAATTAATTAATTAATTAACTCATTAGTGTTTGGGTAATGAATTAAAGGCTTAATAAATTTTAATTTATTTATTAGTAAACTTAACGTATGAAGGATAAGGCATTGAATGGATGGATAGGGTATTGAATGGAGGATTACGGTATTGAATGGAGGGATAAGGTATTAAATGGAGGGATAAGGTGGGTGGCATTAAATCAAGGAGGAGGCAGTGAATGGGGGTGAGGATATGAGGGGGCAGAGGCATTCATGAGAAGGACTTTTGGAATTTTTGGGAAAGGGAGCATTTTGAGAGCAGGGACTGTATTTTCTATTTGGGGGTATTTTTCTGGTTTGGAGTTTGGGTGGATTGTTGTAGGGGTGCACTGGTTGTTGGGAGTTTTGGGCTTGGGGGCCAAGAATTCTCACAGAATCCTGGAGCTAGGGAGCTGGATAGGCTCTGTTCCTAGCTGGCAGGGAGGAAATATTAAGTTTTGGGCAGAGTTTGGGAAGAGCAGCGAGGACCCACAGAGATAGGAGGAATAGCATCAATTAGAGGTATGTATTTTCAAGATGATTATGTTGTGTTAGGTGGTTAACATCATGCTGTTGAATTTTCTTATATGCTTAATAATGAAATTGCTTTTAAATTGAAAGAAATTATATGTTAGATTTATGAATTTTATTAGGCTTTGTTAATTAGGTTCCTACACATGGTATCAGAGCCCCATTTTGAAGCACTGGAGCCTTAAGGGCCTACCTACAACTAAAATTTCCTTCTTTAGAACCAACGCCTATTCACCTGTGAACCTGAAAAAATTAAAAATAAATAAATAATAAACCTGTAAGAAACCTGTAAGAAACCTCACAAGAAACCTGTAAGAAACCTCTACTTAATCTTTTTATTTACTTGCTCTTCTAAAATAAAATTAGTATTATACAATATGTTAGAAGAGAGAGAGAGAGAGAGAGAGAGAGAGAGAGAGAGAGAGCCGTAGGATATGGTGTTCGATGGGAAGAATCCTTACACAAAGACCTCTCCTTATATAGTCCTTGTTGAAAACGACATGGGGTACTTACATTCAAAAGTTAAAAAACATTTCAAAGATTACAAAACACTGGAATGGATTTGTATAATAGAAAATTATGAACCACACCTGCCACCACTTGGGAATAATACAATATTATAGTGGAGCAGTGCCAAACATACTAAGAAACCAATTTGATTGCAGAAAATAACATTAGTCAAAGTTTAAACTTGACCTTAGCATAGGTCTACTAATGCGTCACCACTAATGTTCTCATACCATTATTCCACTCTCGCCATAGTTGTAGCAGGAAGTAACACAAAGAACCCGATATCCCACAGGGTGGGTAAAGGTTTACACAACGCGTAGTGCTCAGGACTTGATCCCTTCCTCCTTGGTAGCTTGGTGCTTGGAATTCTATGTAACTTGGTGGGATAGTTATAGCCCTCGACAATATGGCTGAAGATTGTGATTCTATAGTTATAGCCCTCGACAATATGGCTGAAGATTTTGATTCTAAGGATATCTAACGCAAAACAATTTAATAAAAATACCTAGCACAAGAACTCAAAACAAGATCACGTGGTCGAGTAAAAACAAAAAAAGAAAAAAAAAAAAACCTTGCAAACCAATAAATCCAAGCACCGAGAGCTACACCCAAAGTTACATGCTAAAACCATAGAAATTACCAAGTCACACAAAAAATCCCAACGCGCAAATGCATCCAATGCACAAGGCAACACGTACCAAGTGATATGCCACGAGGGGTAGTTTAGAATGATGCTCTCCCGGAGATAATCAGTCAGTTATAGTTCCTTTATCCCTAGACAAGGGAAAGGTTTGGTCTTTCTTTCTTTCTTTCTCGGCTGAGTGCATCCCTAAAGTGATCTCCCCTCCTGATCTCTCCCTATTATTTACCAATCTCCAAAGGCTATAGATAGGGGTCCATCTACACACGGGATGGGGCCCACCTTTATTTCAATAGTGGTCGAGTGCCCGGGCAACCATCTCCAACTAGGTCGATCTCCAAAGGACCCTCTTTTCTAGACCCAATTAGAAAAGTGTTCGGGTCGAGTTCAGCGAGTCAATTTTCTACCCTCTATTATTTACGCAGTGATATAGGTAGGGAAAACTATCTAGCCGGGGTTCCCTCCCAATTGAGCTAACCCCCGTCGAGCACCTGCAACATAACACGGGTCAAAACATGCATCACAATGCACCATTCAAAGCCTACGCACAAATGAGTTACAAGGGTTAAAAAAAAAAGATATTGGCCCAAGGCCAAGCTCAACATCGAGAGATTTTCTTCATAAATTGAGCCACGTACCTGCAGCCATCAACAATGCAAGTCATTTACCAAAGCGATAACATACAAGCCAACACTGAACACATTGGAGCCCACAGGACCAATCTCTAAGACAAGCACCAAGATCCAAAGTCCACAAGATGTCAAACACATTCCACAAAACAATGCGGGTTAACTACACAATACACCAAATTCGAGACCAAGCGCCCAACCGCATGCAACACCCATGAAACAAAGGCTTTGCACCACACACAGAACACTAAGGAAGAGCCACGAAGTAGTATTGCGAGAACAATAGAAATATATATATATATATATATAATACCATGCAAAAACAAAAAAAAAATATTAATGAAGGAGATTCTTACCAGCGCATTGAACCACGAGGAATAGCCCACTAGAGGCATTTGGTTTGCACAACGAATCCAACGACCGATAGCCAGGAGAGTATAGCTTTCACAAAGGCCCAAACAACCAATGCACCAATAGTGGTTACCTAAGATTTGGACAGAGTCCCCTAACCCACATGCCCAGGTTTTGCTGCCAATGCAAATACCCACGAGAAAGGCTTTGATCAAGATTTTGGACATGGTTTGAGAACAAAACTGAGTACTGTTGGCCTTGTCTACAAGCACTTTGGGAGGGAAATAGTATCCAGGGATCTTGGTTTGGATGTAAACCAATCTGATGTGGAACGTGTCTATCTTGCACTGTACAAAGGTTTCATGGAGGAAATTGATGTTGTAGATAATGGAATTAATCAACATGATAATGAAAAAAAAACTAGCAAGATATGAGAGAAATACCACAGGCGGAGCAACAGGAACAACGAAAATCTCATGTGCTGGAGTTAGAAAACGTAGAAGTAAGTTCAGGATTAGGGTTTGCTAGGGTTTGAATAGTTGTTGTCTTTATTATTATATTATTTTGGCTTAAACAGGCAGGAAAAGAGGGAGGGGGCATGTGGGCCTCATGCGAGGTCCCACGATGCCCAAGGATAATTGATGTTT
>JZKD02S1643807.1:290583-301748 GCA_000966675.3 Picea glauca
TTAGTTATAGTTAATGGGAAATTAATAATGAATGGAGGGAATATAAAAAATATATATATTGGGAAAGATGGGTTTTGAACCCACAACCACTCACCATAGTCCAAGCCTTAAGAAATTACCAGACACCAATGCACCACACATATTACTTTACAAAATAAATTCATATATATAAATTAATTAATTATCAATAGTCATAAAGTACTATCCTGAAGTATAATCTCCAATTATCCAAGTTAACCAAGAACTAAGTTCCATGCCCTCAATCATCGAGCCAAGCGCCAAGCCCTTCCATTTCATTCCACCAGTCAAAGCTAAGCACCAAGCCCGCAAGGGATCATTATGTGCACAACGTATTAACATTATAAAATTTTAATGTTAATAATGGGTTTAAAACCTATGATTATTAACCATATATATATCCCCATGATTAATGAATGTAATAGTGTAACTTTATAATTTATAGGTTAAAAGTCCTTGTAGAGTAGCGAGAGTTTGATGCATGTTATGGGAAATAGTCAGGGTAGAATAGGGGTATAATAGAAAGCACCATATAAGGGATCTGATGCACTGTGGCGAATGTGGTACATTGCTAGCATTACTACCAGGCGAGAGGGTCAATAGTTTTTTTAGGCAAAGACATCAAGCTTAGAAACTTTAACCCTAACCTAGCCACCTTCCCTAAAGAGAGTAACGTCTGTTTACAGACAAGTAAAAAAAAACTTACGCCTAACCCTGTTTTCTAGTTTAAGTTGCGCAATGTGAAAAGTCCTTGAAATCACCCTGACAACTTTGGTTGATGCAGGTTAAATCATATAGGATGGTTAGGACTCAAGGAAATTGAGGTAGAGAGGCATTGTCGCAGGGACCACCAACGCCGCCACCACCATCGCCTAAACTAGCTCTCATATTGCACTCTTTGGAGGCCATAAATGATACTTTAAAGGGGAGTCAACCAACAAGGATCGAAGTGGATCCGCCACCATCTGGAATGGGTAATCCAGAAGTGTCAAGGGATTCAAGGGGAGGACCTCCACCCGAAGACATCACTAGAGAACTGCAGAAGATCAAACTTTCAGATTTTGTCGGGGGTCGTGCCAGTGAACGCGCCGATGCATGGTTGGAAGGCATGACAAGGTGTTTCTCCTTAAGAGACTATGTGTCCAATTCAAAGGAGAAGATAGTGATTTTTCAGTTAAGAGATAGTGCCTTGAACTGGTGGGGCAACCTGAAAAGGAAACTACATCTTACCCCAGACACCGTATCTTGGGAACTTTTCGAGGAGAGATTCCGAAGGAAATATCTGCAAGCTTACTATAAGGAACAAAAAGTAGGAGTGTTTCATGCCTTAGTACAAGGAAATAGGACCATAGAAGAATATGAGATCAGGTTTATGGAATTGGTCAAATATGTGTCATACATGGATAATGACCAACGATAGGCAGAACACTTTGTCTATGGGTTAAACCCTAGGATAAGGGCTATGATATGGATGTGGAAACCATCTTCAGTAGCAGAAGCAGTGGAAAGTGCGCGTTATATGGAGTAACACATGAACTTAACTGGAGCTACGAGGCTGACCTTTCCGCATCGTCCTAGATTCGTAGGGAAGGCCCCTAGGACATTTCCCAGGGGAGGGGGCTCGAGGCCACCTCCATATGGTAATAGAGTTTCACCAAGGACAGTAGCCGCAAGGATTTCAATGGCAATGAGTGTAGCATCTAATTCATCACCAACGGTGTAGGTAGGTCCAGGACCATCTCAGGGAGAAACCAGGAGGGGCAGGGGTTCCAGGGGAAAGAACTCATTTCAAAGATAGTCACAAAACAGTGCACAATTTCAATCCCCTGTTACCTATTGGGGATGCGGAGGACCCCATTACTAGAGTGACTGCCCAGAGTTACAATCAGGATTTATGCATAGAGAAGGAAAGGCCCCGATGGGAAGAGCAAGTGGTAGCCACCAGATTTATGCAGTGGTTAATAATCGCCAGGCAGAACATCAATCCAGGATGGTGGAGTCATCAGGCACACTAAATCATATCAATGTTAAGATTTTATTTGATTCTGGTGCTACAGATAGTTTCATTTCACCATCTGCATTAGAAAAGAGTGGGTTGGTAGCCTACGAGCAAAATGACTTTAAAAAAGTCGAGATGGCTTCGGGGGAAAAACAAGCAGTAGGACCTAGCGTTGATAATTGTATAGTATACCTAGGAGTGTGTACTACTAGGTTGAAGGTATACGTCACCGCTCTCGAGACGTATGAACTAATCATTGGAATGGATTGGTTAGAATCTCATCAAGCTTTGGCAGATTGTTTCGAAAAAGGGTGCTTTGTGTCGATGATGAACGAATACCAGTAGAGATCCAGGGTGTACGGAGAAAGGTGTCATTATGCTTTATCTCAACTATGAAGGTTAAGCGATGATTGAGGCAAGGGTGTCGACTATATGTAGTGGAAGCAGTGAATGAAAGGAAGGGACCCTCATTAGATCAGTACACGATATTGTCAGGATTTAAGGATGTTTTTCCGAATGAGTTACCAGGGTTACCTCCTGAGAGGGATCTTGATTTTACTATTGATATAAAACCTGGTGCGGAACCAATTTCCAAGACTCCGTATTGGATAACAGTGCTAGAACTTTGTGAGTTGCAAATGCAATTGAAAGAGTTACTGAACTTAGGGCTAATAAGGCCCAGTGTCTCACCTTGGGGTGCACCAGTAATTTTTGTAAAGAAGAAGGATGGTTCCTTATGATTGTGTATATATTACAGGGACTTGAACTATGATACAGTGAAAAATAGGTACCCAATGCCACGAATAGATGACCTCTTTGATCAGATGAAAGGAGCGACGGTATTCTCAAAGATTGATTTGCGATCAGGGTATCACCAGTTAAGGATTAAGGAAGGCGATATCCCAAAAACCGCCTTTCAAAATTGGTTTGGACATTACGAGTTTCGGATTCACCAATGCACCAATAGTATTCATGAGCCTCATGAACGGAGTATTCTGGAAGTACTTAGACCGTTTTGTACAAGTCTTTCTAGATGACATCCTTATCTATTCCAAAAACAAAAGAGAGGATGAAGAACACTTGCGAGTGGTGTTGTCCTGCCTTAGAGAGAACAAATTGTATGGGAAGTTGTCGAAGTGTTCCTTCTTCCAGAAATAAATTCACTATTTAGGACATATCATTTCCGATGAAGGAATCTCTGTGGACCCAGAAAAGGTAAAGGCCATTATGGAATGGCCAGTGCCGAAAAATGCCCATGAGGTGAGAAGCTTCATGGGGCTAGCAGGTTATTATTAGATATTTGTGGAAGGGTTCTATAAAATAGAGAAACCCATCACCACTTTGCAGCACAAGGGGGTCAGGTATGAATGGACAAAAGAATGTGATAGTGCATTCATCTAGCTTAAGAGATTACTAACTAGTGCACCAATTCTACCAGTGTCGGATATGGAAAAGGACTTCACAGTCTGTACGGATGCCTTGAAGCAAGGGTTGGGGGTTGTGCTAATGCAGGATGGAGGAGTGATAGCTTATGCATTAAGGAAGTTGAAGAAACATGAAGAGATTTACGCTACTCATGATTTAGAGTTGGCAGTTGTAATGCTAGCTCTAAAACTTTGGAGGCACTATCTTGTGGGGCGAAACTTTGAGCTCAAAATAGACCATCAAAGTTTAAAATATCTCAGCCAAAGGCGATGGAGTGAGTTTATGAGTGAGTACGATTTTGGTATTTCATACATCAAGGGAAAGGAAAATGTGGTTGCAGATGCTTTGAGTAGGAGACCACGTGTCTTCTCCTTGGTACCTTTAAAGGTCAATCTAAGGGAACATGTGTTGACACAACTCCAAGGAGACAGTTGGTATTTAAAGGTTACTTCAAACCTCCAGAGTGGGAGACATTTAGATCCAAATTATGAAGGATATAGTCTAGAAGTAGATGGACTGTTAAGATATCAAGGAAGGATGTACATCCCTGAAGATGGGGATATTCGAAGCATCATACTGAAGGAATCCCATAGAGAACTTTATTGTGCACATTTGGGTGTGAAGAAGATGTACGCAGACATGAGGAAGCTCTTCTTCTGGGTAAGCATGAAGTGCGATGTAGTCCATTTCATCGCCAAGTGCCTAGAGTGTCAACAAGTGAAAGCTGACCACCACCACCCGACAGGCCTCCTAAAACCACATGATGTTCCTATGTTCAAGTGGGAAGTCATTTCTATGGATTTTGTTGTGGGATTGTCGCTCACATCTCATAGACACAATGCCATTCTTGTGATAGTTGATAAGTTAACCAAGAGTTCTCATTTTATTCCATTTAGAGACACTTACGATGTCACTGATGTGGCACATGTGTTTGTAAGTGAGGTCATCCATTTGCACGAGATACCTAAGAATATCATTTTATATAGAGACTCCATATTCACTTCTAGGTTTTGGACAAGTTTGCAGTCAACGTTGGGGACTTAGTTGAACTTAAGAACAGTTTATCATCCTAAAATAGATGGGAAAATCGAGAGAGTGAATCAAGTCATGGAAGACATGCTTAGGATGTATGTCATGGATAATCAAACCCATTGGGAGAAGTACCTACATTTGGTAGAGTTTGCCTACAATAACAGTTTTCATAGCTCCATTAGAATGCCACCCTATGAAGCTCTGTATGGAAGGCCATACAGAACATTGTTGAGTTGGGATAGATTAGAATACCGAGTAACAGTTGGGATAGAATTGATTCAAGATATGGAGGAATAGGTGATTCAGATTAGGCAGAGACTAAAGGAAGCACAGGATAGGAAGAAAAGTTATGCAGATGCACACATGACTGACTGAAGTTATAAAGTGGGAGACCAGGTTTTCATTCATATCATGCCTAATAAGAGTACCATACAGTTCGGGAAGGGGACACATTTGTCATCTCGATTTATAGGATCATTCAAAATCCAAGAGAAAATTTGACCCGTTGTCTATCGTCTCATACTGCCACCCCACCTGCATAAAACTCATAATGTTTTTCATGTATCTGTTTTACGTCATTATGTTGCTGATGAATCACATAAACTAAATTGGAAGGAACTGCAGGTATCGGACGTGGGAAATCTCATGGTAGAACCATTATACATATTGGACCATAGAGTCTGACAACTCAGGAACCATCTAGTAGACCAAGTTAAGGTCCAGTGGGACAAGTATAGTCCATGATCTACTACTTGGGAAGACACCGAGACACTACGACGAGATTATCCCTCACTTTTTTTACCACCTCAAGAATATGTTTCTCGAAGGTTGTGTGTATGTAACACAACCTTTTGACTTAGACAGCTAGGATTACCTGAGGTCTACACACCTTTATTTTCTATTCACAAGTGAAACTATTAAATAATACACTTGAATTTTTAAGATGTATGAACCTTTATAAACGTTTAAATATTATTGATGATGATGGAAATGATGCAATCTACTATGTGAATGTAAATTCTATGAATGTTTAAAATGTTATTGATGATGATGGATATGACACAATATATTGTGTGAATGAGAATCCTATGAGGGTTTAAATGCTATTAGAATGATGTTGGATATGATGTAATCTATTTTGTAAATGATAATTTTATGAATAGGTTTCGTTAATTGAATTATGGGATATTATGAGATCTATTTCTAACTTGAAAAATTTGATGTTAAAGTTGTTGGTACGTGGATACGGAATTGAAATTATGATTGTATGCAATTACATGATGATAATGCATAGAAATGTATGAGTTTGT
Source organism: Picea glauca (assembly GCA_000966675.3). Lineage (NCBI taxonomy): Eukaryota > Viridiplantae > Streptophyta > Pinopsida > Pinales > Pinaceae > Picea > Picea glauca. Next base: position 296,368 of record JZKD02S1643807.1, read on the forward strand.
GTTACAGACTAATCTGCAGGTTATGGGCTATGAAATAACCAAGGGATAACGATGATGAAAGTGGATGTCATGACCACTGGCCGAGAAACAATATGGTATGAATATTTGTATGTAACATTCTATTGGTTTGGATGCATTGCTATGATATGTAGACCAGTGCAGGATTTCAGGTGGTGAGACTGCCCAAAACCGAATAGATGATGACAAAACTCCCAACAACACGGTGCCACTGTATATTCCATTGTAGGGTGTAGACCCTAGTTCTGTTAGGAGGGGTGGAGGCATTTCCCACTGTGAATCCTCCAAAACCTGAAGTCATGGGAGGACAATGTTAGATCACACTCCCCTAGATGTGTGATGATGATTGTCAGTTTCTTGCTGGGGAAGCTTGGTCAAGTTAGTGACACTTCCACTTATGGGTTCTATTTGGAGTTAGGTCAATATAGTTGATGCTCCAAGAAAGTCCAACATAGGAAGGATAGGAATGGAAGATGGAATTAAGTTAGGGAGGAAGGATGAGTAGAAATAGTTGAGAGTGTATGGAGATTTGTCTTATGGTGAAATTTATTGTTTTTCCTCCTGAAAAGAAAATGTATATGTATATGAATATTCATAATTATGTAATTAAACTACAATTGTCTAAATAACATTGCTGAGCTAGATAATTGTAATTAAAATATTTCACAAATATTTGATTGATTTATTTTCTTTTATAAAATGAATAGTCTTGTTGAATGGATTGGATGCATATGGAAATTACTATAGAGATGATAGTTATTGATATTAGTACATGAACGAGACTTGTATGTACTAGCTACATATGCATTTCTTGAACATGTACACTAGTATGTATGAGTTTCTTGGCTTACTTACTAATAATGTCGATTATTTTTTAGGAATGTGTGAACCATGTTTCTCTTCCCTTGTATCATAAAATACTTTAACTTCGGGACGAAGTTTCCTGAAGGGTGGGTGTATGTAACAACCCTAATTAAATGATTGATTAAAATTTATCAAGTATAATTAACTGTCCTAATGTGTATTAGATAAATAATAATTAATTATTTTTTATTGTTTAATATATGTTGATTAATTAATTAACTCATTAGTGTTTGTGTAACGAATTAAAGGCTTAATAAATTTTAATTTATTTATTAGAAAACTTAACGTATGAAGGATAAGGCATTGAATGAATGGATAGGGTATTGAATGGAGGGATAAGGTATTAAATGGAGGGATAAGGTGGGTGACATTAAATGAAGGAGGAGGTGGTGAATGGGGAGGAGGATATGAGGGGGCAGAGGCATTCGGGAGAAGGACTTTTGGAATTTTGGGGAAAGGGAGCATTTTGAGAGTAAGGACTGTATTTTCTGTTTGGGGGTATTTTTCTGGTCTGGAGTTTGGGTGGAATGTTATAGGGGTGCACCGGTTTCTAGTAGTTTTGGGCTTGGGGGCCAGGAATCCTCACGGAATCTTGGAGCTAGGGAGCCAGATAGGCTCTGTTCTTAGCTGACAGGGAGGAAATATTTGGTTTTGGGCAGAGCAGCGAGGACATACTGAGATAGGAGGAATAGCATTAGTCAGAGGTATGTATTTTCAGGATGATTACGCTATGTTAGGTGGTTAACATAATGCTGTTGAATTTGCTTATATGCTTAATAATGAAATTTCTTTTAAATTGAAAGAAATTATATGTTAGATTTATGAATTTTATTAGGCTTTGTTAATTAGGTTCCTACACTTCCAAAGGTAGCTACAAATTCCAAATGTAAAGCGAGGGATAAAACTCCAAGACGAATATACAATACTCCAATTTCAAGAGATAATTTAACTCTCCATACTTACCCCTTCCTTCCACCCAAAAACAAGTTATAGAGAGAATGGTAGACTTTGTTCAATTATGGTTTATTCACGAGACCAAACTTTCACAGAATGCCCCATGCTCAATATTTAACATCTGATTCCGAAACTCTCACACAAGAAACTACAGTCAATACTCTTTCCAATTCAATTTTTCCCACTTCATTTGGATTCTCTATGAAGAAGTTATGACTTTTGTACTCGGAACACCTGTTTATTGACTAGCTTCAGGACTGGTCAAAAACCCTATCTTCCACAAAGTGTATCTCCATAATTATAGTGAATAAAGAGATGCAATTTTTGCCATAGGTACCTTGATATGTATTCTCAATACCATAGCAATGTCACCATTATAATAATTCTAGAAATTTTTTATAGAATAAATGGTAAGATGAACTGAAAATAACATACCTTAGAACACATCACCAAAACACTTCATCCTCCCTTGAAATCCGGCCTTCTTTACTTCTGATTTCCTATGAAATTCGAATTGTGTGTTAAATGAATGTATAATGATATTTTTTTATACCATTTATGTCACTTCCTTTTAATATTAGTGCCAACTTGACAATTTCTTATTTTGTAATTCTTTTCTTTAATTATCTTCAGGGCCTACATATACTTCTTTCTTCAATTCACTTTGTCATCTTCAAAAATTAATTTATTCTCAACCATGAGGATCCATGTGACATGCCACATACCACTGGAAAAAATATGATGTATACTATCCATCCATGGGTCTTGTATATACATGTGCATTTTCCTTCATGTCCAAATACCTTCATCAATCTTACGGTCCAAAACCCATGACTAGGGTTGACATCAATGACAACAACCAATCTTCCAACAATCTCCCCCTTTGTCATTGATAACAACACTCATGATCCCCCTATCATCATGATACGAATTTCTCTCCCCCTTTGACATCAATGGAAAAGGGTAGGGCTTCTCCCCCTAAGTTTAATGGCAAAAGGAAACTCTCTTCTTTGGGGTTGGTCCCCCTGAACATGTGGCACTCAATAATATTTCATCCTTATTTTTGGTCTTTGGGACATTTTCTTCCTTGGAATACTTTTTGTGGCTTGTATATTCTCTCTCTTCTTTGTGTCTAGGATGTATATGTTGTTCGATCTTCTTGTTGCAGTTGCAACCAATCTTCCTGAGTTATTTTCTCTGATATTACATTTTCGAGAGTCAAACGTAAGAGTATATCCTTGATCACACATTTTACTAACACTAAGGAGATTATTCTTTAGATATTCAACCAATAGGACTTTTCCTGCTTTTACATTTTCACTTCCAAGATTTACAATTTATTTTCCAAGTATTTTAGTAGATGAGTCATCTCCAAAAGTAACATTTCCACCCTTTTTCTTCAAGCTGAAAATTTTTCTTTGATCTCCGGTCATATGAGATGGGAACCCACTATCTATGAACCATTCATCTTCTTCTTTGCATTCTTTAGTGACTAATATTATTTGACAGTTTTCATTGTGTGGAATTTCTTTTCTTTTCCATGTTGTAGTTGGTATACAGACATTTGGCATATCATTATCTTCCTTCATCTCTCTACAATCTTGTGCTTTATGACCAAGATTATTGCACTTGTAACATACAAAATTTTGATCCATTAATGGGTCAAATGGATTATAATTTCTATTGATAGGTCTACGAACATTTCCATATCTACTATTTTCACCATTCATGTACCTTGCATAGTTATTCCTTTCATTGATTCTACAATTGATTGCCTTGTGTCCAAAATTTCCACAAGTATAACAATGTCCAAGAAATAAATTTTGATACCTAGGAGTAAGTGATCTTCTTTGAGGTGTGGTCCATCTGGGTTCACGATCTACTCTTTTTTAGTTTCCTTCATAATGATTTCTTTCATACCTGATGGAAGAGGATCTTCTTGATGTCTCATTCCTTATGAATTCTAGTCTTCTATCTTGTTGTTCAACTTGTTTTGGAGTGTTGGTTTCATCATTTTCATCTATCTTCTCTTGTTTTGTTTTCTTCAAACTATCATTGTATCCTAGTCCTATCTTGTCATTTGGATATCTTTGATTGCTAAGGATCTCATCTAATTTTTCAGTGATTTTTTCGAACTTCTTCAACTTTGTTGTTGTCAATAGTAGCTCCCTTTTTGTGTGATCCAATTCTGCTTTCAATTTCTCATAATATTCTAATTGTTCCTTCAAGCTATTAATGGTCTTTTCAAGCTTGTAATTCTCTTCTTCACAACTATCAATTCACCTTTTAGTATTATGTTTGTGTTTCTAAGCTTGCTATTTTCATTTTCAACATGCTTCAAGTTTTCAAGATTCTCATATTCTTGTTCACTTTCTGCATTGTCTTTGTATCCCCAAAAGGAATCAAGGTTGGTTTCTTCATCTGAATCTTCTTCACAAATGATTTCTTCTTCTTTATAATTCTTGTGATCATCATCCTGGGTTTCTTGGGTTATGAGGAGGACTTCTCCTCCATCATTATCTTCTTCATCACTCTCATCTGAGGAGATGTCATCATCCTTGGAGTAGAATCTCTTTTTATTTTTGAGACTTCTCTTTTTATAGTAGCAGTTTTCAACAATATGTCCTATTATACCACAGTTAAAGCATTTGAGAGGAGACTTACCTTTGTATCTTCCACTTCCCTTCTAAAACCTTCGTACAAATTTTTTTATTTCTTCATTAAGGTCGTTATCCTTGTCTTTTGTCTTCTTTATGGCTTTAAAGGGTGCTTCATTATTTGGCAGGTCACTTTCTGTACCTGTTCTCATTTCATATGCTATAAGAGACCCATGTAATTCATCCATTGTCATTTTGGTCAAGTCCCTAGTTTCTTCAATGGAGGAGACCTTAGCATCACACTTCAGGAGAAGTGATCTCAACACTTTTTGTACAACCAACGATTCATCGATCTCTTCACCTAATCCTATGATAGCATTAACAACTTCATCAACTCTAAGAATATAGGTTGCAATATCTTCTTTTTCATTCATCTTCAAATTTTCAAATTCCACTCTATGTCATTGAAGCTTGACCTACTTAACTTTTGGATCACCTTCATAGATACTCTTGAGTTTGTCCCATACCTGTTTAGCAGTGCTGCATCCCATCAATTTTCTAGCAATGGTTGGTTCCAATGCTTCTAGAATAACATGTTTGGATTTTGAATTACAACTCATAAGATTCTTCTTATTTGGATCAGTTGGAGCATTATTTGGGATTACATAGCCATTTACAACTGAGTACCAAATGTATACTCCCAAATCCGTTAGGTAAGGTTTCACCCTATCACTCCAGTATGCATAATTTCTTCCATCAAATTTTTGAATCCCATTTGAAATGTTCTCATGGTCATCCATCTCTGCTCAGGAGTTTCCTCCCAGTGGTTAAACTGTTCTGAAGGCAACCTACTCTAATACCAATTGTTGATACTGAGAGGGGGGTGAATCAATATCAAGTACAATTTAAAACCTTTTTCAACTTATACTTAAACCATTCAACTATATC
>JZKD02S1643807.1:315283-350140 GCA_000966675.3 Picea glauca
TATATCCAGGTTAGGAAATCCATTTGTCTCTCGTTGGACCATCCACAAGTTCATATGTTGGGTCCTCCTTGAGTCAATGCTTCCAAGACCATTGTCCTGTCATTCATATATTCAAGAGAAGTCCAACCTAAACAAGCCTTCTATCGAGTCAACCATTTGCAGTTATAAATTTTATACCATGTCGTCCTTCCCTGTGTCAGTTCCAAATCACTTCATACTCTGATCTACATAAAATATGTTACATATTTCATGTCACTGATGGGGGATACATCAAATCCCTCCATTGAAAAGTCTTTTCCCATCGACTTCAACATATTATTCAGGAACAAGACACATAAATGATTGAGTACCTTAGAGCATGCATGACTCAATGGAAGGTTTCTTCGATTTCAGTAGTGGGTTCACATCATTGACCCCTGATTAGAAGATTCCATCGACTGTTCGAATTCAACTCATTTATTCACATTCGAGTGGTTTCTACCATGTTCGACTTCGACACTTGTAATCACATGGATATATTTGTACTTAAAGATGACAGAAATGAAGACCCCAAATCTTATCACTTTGGTCCATGTTGCAACAGAGTATTCATGATTTGTACTGACACATAGACCCATTGTGTATGTCTCGTGGCTATGTTCGAATTTGAATATTTTTACAACATAGATCCACAATGTATTCCTGGTGGCTATGCCGAATCATAGTGACATAGATCCACAATTTATTTTTAGTGGCCATGACTTAATTGACACTTATGATTATATTCACTTGTATTATGAGCATGGGAATGCCTACTTCAAAATTGGTACTATATTATGCAGATTCTTATTTGTTTGCAGGTTCCTGATCGATGCACTCCTTGTTTTCGACACACACGTTCTACAAAGTATTTCGGCTATTACGAGTTCCAAATTCATAACTTGGGGGGAATTATGTTACACATTATTTTGGTCACCTCAGTGATCACCTGAAAATATGTGTTCATGTTCCCTAAAAATATTAAAAGAGACTTTCTCCATGGGAAAAGTGTTTTTCTTCCATTCTCCAAAAACCATATGAAGGAAGGTCGTCGCACTCTGCTATATGCATGGGGTGAGACAATGATTGATCATCACATACAACACTATACCTGGACTGCGATGTTGTCACATGATTCTAAGTGTGTAGGGTGCAACAATGCTTAAATCTTGGGAAAATACAAATTTCACAAAAAATCTAGAAGGGGATCTTCTAGAAAATGAGGTGGCCTCCGATCGGTTTGGATCTTACTCGCTTCTGTAATTTGGTGGGATCATCCTAATAACCTCACCCATATCTCTTTAACACTATATAAAGAAGGATATCTCATTGAAAAGGATAAGGTTGAATAGGCTAAGAATTGTATGGAGAGTTCTACTTCAAATTATGCTTAAGAGCTTTTCTTTAGTTCTTCAAGTCAGATTGTGGATCTTCTTCAAGGAATTTGGAGAAAAGGTGTGTATGTTGAAGAAAAGGTCCATCAAAAGGGGACCTTGCAACATCAAGGCATGGGTTGTATTCCCCACTTTATATTCACTTAACATAGTAATAAATTTCTTCCCTATATAAGCATCTTGTCTTCTATTGTATAATTCCTTGATCATATACATAGACTTCATTTAAATACATGTATCTTTGTTTTCCTTCTTTGTTGGTTTGTGATTCTTAGACATGCTTACTACTATGCAAACCCAAGGAAGGATCTAAAAGGATGACAATAGTGAGGACAAGTGTCATTTAAAACATATGTCACTTGTAACTCATTAAACTAGTTCATATGATGATGAAGTTTAAGGCGAAGTGTGCATTTTGTTCTGTTTTGTTCTAGTTTCCAGTGGGATCTAGGGAGATCTATTTGTGTCTGCACTTACCAATTAATCCGATAACAGGGTTTGATAAGAAACCAAGATCTTCGTAGTATTGTTATGCTGCAAGAATTCTTCCTTGGGAATCCTCCTTTCTCTTGGAATCGTTCAAGCACCATTGCAATAGGCCATTCCACTCACCTCTTGAGGGAATAGGCATTGTTTTTCTTCACCATTTTCCATTTCTTCCATTGTATGTAGAGTTCTCAGTTAGGGAACTCAAGATCCCTCCAAAGGAGGAAGAGGGGACTCATAAGTCCCTAAATTTTCTCTACGGTTTTTTCCTACTAATTTATTGATCCATTGGTAGCATTATGTTGGTCATTGTTTGATTTTAAGGGTTCTAAGTTTCTCAATCTTTCTAACATTTATTTATTAGTTGTTTTAGTTTATTTATTTGTTTACATATTCTTTTGGATTATCTAACCCACTCACAAAACTTCTGTCTTGTCTAGCAGGCTCACATAGACATGAAAGTATTGTTTTTCTTACCCAAGTGACAAAACCAACACAACACTATCCACATAGCAGAAGAAAGTGGATAAGGTCATGGAAGAATACTCAAATATCTTCTCCTCACCTATCAGGGTACCTATACACTATCAAGTCAAGAATCCCATTTCTCTGACCCCCGATGCACCGCTTCCCAATGGGACAGTCTATCACCGCTCTCCGTTAGAGAATGAGGATATAAAGAGGCATATCCAAGAACTTATTCATAAGGGGAACATCCCTCCCAGCTCATTACCTTGTGGGAGCCCAATTGTGCTGGCATAGAAGAAACATGAAACCTAGAGACTCTACATTGATTACCGAGCCATGAATAAAATCATAGATAGAAACCGGTATCTGATTCCCTGAATTGACGACCTCCTTGATCAGCGCATGGGGACAAAATACTTCAGTAATATTGATATGAAGTTTGGCTACCACTGGGTCCCTTTAAAACATACAGATGTATGGAAAACTGCCTTCAAGTCAAAGGAAGGTATTTTTGAATGGTTGGTCATGCCCTTTGGTTTGAAAAATGCTCTACCGACTTTCATGAGGATGATGGATGACATCCTGTGACCATCCACGAATACTTTTGTAGTGGTGTATCTGGATGACATCCTCATTTACAAAAATACTTGGGAAGAACACTTGAAACATATTCAATAGGTTCTACACACTCCTTAGTAGCACAAGATATATGCCAACTTGGAAACATTCTCCTTCGACATGGACATGGTCCATTACCTGGGATACATCGTTTATCAGCATGGCGTACATGTGTATCCATCCAAGATCCAAGTCATCCTTGACTGGCCAACCCCAACCACACTCACTGAGCTTCAAATATTCCTAGGCCTTGCCAATTTCTACTGTAGGTTCATGTTGATATTCTCCCATATTGCATGGGCCCTCAGCCAACTAACCAAGGGTGGTGGTAAGGATAAATTTGTGTGGGGTCGGTCCCAACAACAATCGTTCGATGATTTGAAGCAACTCTTGTGCTTAGCCCTGATACTTTCATTACTAGACCTGCAAAAACCCTTTGAGATCGAGACATATGCTTCAGACTATGCTGTGGGTGCTATTCTCACTCACCACGGCCACCGTGTGGCCTATCATAGTGAGACACTATCAGATGTTGTCCGTAGGTACCCTACTTATGAAAAATAAATGTACTCCATTGTGCAACCCTGTCTCCAGTCGAGACATAAAATTCTTGGGAAGGAGAAAGTCATCCACACTGATCATAAGCCACTATAGTTCATGAAGTCACAAGGAAAACTGCAGAATGATCGTCATCAGAAGTGGTCCACATACTTGCAGAAATTCCACCTCAACATCAAGTATAAAATAGGAAGTACCAACTGAGATAACTTCTTCTTCAAGATTCTCAACCTCTTCTTGTTTCTTCATTATCTGATACTTCATGACCTCTTCTGTTCTCTTTTCTTCTTCAAGTTGGATTTTCAATCTAATTATTTCTTCTTGTAGTATTCTCTCTTCTTGACCAAACTATTCCTCAAGTTGATTTAAGTCATTGGTTCTTTCCTTGAGATGATCCATCAATATATTTTCTCTCTTTTCTGCTTCTTCCTTTTGTGCTGCTATGTTGGCTTCTAAACTTTTCTTTTGATATTCTAGAGTTTCTTCGTTTCTTCTGGCCTATTCTAGTTGAGCTCTTAAATTCTTGATGACCTGCTGATATTTTTTGGAACCTTGAACACTTTTCTTTTGCTTCATCAATTCTTTCTTGGATGACTTGTTTTCTTCTCTTTATTTCATTAGATATTTAATTGCACTGATCAATTTTTTGTCTGTAATCAACTTCTTCTTCATCATACTCTTCCTCTTCTAAATCTGTCTGACATGATGAGCATATTTCTTCTTGTTTTGTATTTGCATCTTCTTTGGAATTTTCAGAATTTGCGATGGGTGAATAATATATGTCATGTAACTTGTCCCAAAGTTCTTTGGTTGATGAAAATTTACCAACCTTTTCTCTTACCGGTTTAGGTAATCCTTCCCAGATGAAATCCATTGCTATTTTGTTATTATTCTTCAATTCCTTCTTGGATGTAGTCTTTTCCCTTTTTGAACTATCATATCCTGTAACAACTGATAGCAAAATATAATGCCCCTATGCCTGTAAAAATACTTCCGTCCTTTTGCTCCACATATATTACTTAAAACCATTCTGACCATTAAACATTGGTACTCCATTCTCAGAATAATCCATTATCTCCTTCCAGTGGTTAAATTGTTTCCTGAAGGAACTTCGCTTTGAAACCAATTGTTGGATTACTGAGAGGGGGGGGTGAATAAGTAATAGAGAAATTTAATCCTTTTTAACCATATAATACAAGTGTTATATCAATGTAGAATTATCATCCAATAACTACAGAGTAAATAAGAAATGAACAAACAAACTATCATACACATACACAGTACACCAGTTTTTTACGTGTAAACCCAAAGTGGGAGAAAACCAGAGAATGATTTTTCTTATATGTCTTGAAGAATTACATTCATTGGAAGCACCAACTTCCTTTGTTTTCCAAGTGCAACTGGAAGGAGGATCCAACCCCATAGTTTCTCAGTCTACAATCTGAGGGAAGCTCCAATTCCCCAATTCTCTATCTACAACCAGAAGGAGGCTACAACCCCCTATGTTCTCCAACTACAATCGGAAGGTGGTTAAAACCACCTATCCTTGCCCCATCCAACCACCCAGACATATAAGTAGAATGATGGAACCACTGTCACACTATCAATGTGAGATATATTGCTGTAAACATATGTCAATCAACCTGTACCAAATAACTTCTACCAATAACCTGAACCATGCATCAACCTATAACTCAACCTAGAATCAATTTGTACCATAAACAAGTACATCAACCATGAACCTACCTGTACCAACCAACATGTAATAAACCTGTACCATAAACAAGTGCATCAACCATGCACCAAACTGTACCTCAATCTATACCATGAACAAGTGCATCAACCATACACCAAACTGTACCTCAACCTATACCATGAACAAGTGCATCAACAATGCACCAAACCTGTACAAATAACCTGTCACAACAACTTGTCCAAACAACCTATCACAACAGTCCATTTCATCAATTTTATCAAACAAATCAGATCTACTCACCAAGATCAATCACCAAGACAAATATCAAAGATGTGCATCAACCAAGTATAACACAACAACTCATAATCATCACCATGATAAATATATGCTTCTAATAATACAAGTATGCTACATCATCCATAAACCATATGTGAACAATACTACTAACAAGTGCCTCCAACCATGTACGAATCATGTTTCAACTACTCATAAACTATGACTCATCAATATGTACCAACATCATCAACTATACACCTCATGTATGTGCCAACTCATCAACTAATTGTCTTAACCATGTACTCAACATGTACCTCAACCAAATACTCTCATCAATTTCATCATCTAGATATGATTTGTAACTCTGTAATAGACCTGGTGTATATGATCAAATTCCTGCAAGCCTTCCTTAACTTTAACAACAAGAGACTAACATTTTCATCAAACTTTTCTTTAGTCTCACATGCCTAGTTTTGGATTAGTCAACAACCCTAACTTGAAATAATCATAACTTTGTACCTGTAATGAATAACTATCTAAAAATGATAAACAATGTTCTTCAGTGTGTTTTTTGCAATTCCTCTAGGTTTCACTACTTGGAACCTGTCAGAAAAGGAGTTATAGCAAGAGTGGCATACCTTACTGAATTTTGTCTTATTCTAGAGAGCGACCTTGTAGAGCATGCCCTGCATGGAATATTTGTTGAATCGATCTGAAAATTAGAAAGCATCATCAAAATAATTTATCCTTCCTTGAATTTCGATGTTCTTTTCTTCACCTTCCCTCAGAAATTCGGCTTAGATATCCTTTGGTTACCTCAGACACCTATATATATTCAATATGCTCAAGTGTAATGTAAAATGAGAGAACCTTGCCTCTTATTTATACTCTCCAAGTAGCTTCCTTAAAAACATCTTCTAGGTCACTTTGCTCACTTTCCTTATTTTAGGGTTGTTGGCCCTTGACCAAGTTTTGAGGAATACTTGGTCATATTTGACCATTTTTGGTACTCTGACATCCAGTTGGAGAAGGAGCGCATAACAAAGAGGAGATCACGGGATCTCCACCCCTTCTTAGGGATTTTTGGGATTTTTGGGAATATTGTAATGGGAAAGGGATATCGACCCTTATTTAGGCCTTCTGTATGTATAAATAGAAGGTTAGACAATGTAAGAAAGGAGATGCGTGTGTCAGCTATGTGATGTAAAGTGAATGGATTATTGCATGAACTAGATCTATGTGATCATATGTCTGTGTGACTGTAAGAGCTATGTGCCTACTGTAAGTATTGTAAGTGCTGAGTACACGGGTCAGGGAAGGACTTAGTGCTTGGATCTACCCGGGGAAACAAGATCTAGCGAGCTATGCAGATCTCTTTTCCTAGGAGAGATATGATCTTGAAGGCTTTGTGTTGTAATTTGGTTTACAGAAGATAATAACAGAAGAAGACTTTGTGAACGTAGCCCTAGGGTGGGGGTGAACCACTGTAACTCTGTGTATTGTGATGATGTGTTTGTCTCTCTCTTGCTAAGTTCTTTGACATGTTTAGATAGATCTATTTATGCTTTGTGCTTATGAGATATGAATGCATGATAGATATGATATATACGATGCTAAGTGCTTAATCTATTAGGTATAACCTGTTTATCGTTGCTAAGTACCAGATCTGAGTAATTACTACGGTACTTTGTGATTTTTGTGAAGTGTATTAATGAATGTTTGTTAAGGAATAACTGATGCTAAGTGCGCTATAAGCAAGATAATCACAGATCCATGTCCCAACTAAGGTTGCAGACACCTGAGTCTTGCAACCACCCCTGCCTTTACCTCGGGTGAGACTGCATCTGCTTCGCAGGTGTTGCCGAAAGGGCTAGTATCTATGGTTTTGTTGGTGCCCTCTTGAGCATTGAACCTTGGGTTTACCCTTGTGCCAACAAATGGTTCCGTTTCTGGGACTTGAAACTGTGATTGCTGGGAACTGAAAAAGAAGAAGCTTTGTGAAAAATAAGTTGTGTGCGTAGATCTGTTTCCCTAGTGCGTAGTGTTCTGTTTGACCTGTTAAGCTTTGTGCCAAGAAAGAGAAGTCAGATTTGAAGAAAAGAGGTCAGATCTAAATAAAAGAATTCATATATGTGAAGAAAAGAGGTCAGATCTATGAGAAAAATGTAAGATATGTAAGCTCTGTGCTTTGATAAAGGTAAGAATAGTTAAAAGTATTAGATTTGGAAGCTTTGTGCTCTATAGAAGTAAGATAAGTGGAAAATGTTGTTTCTAAAGCATGGATTTAGGTATTCTTGATAGATTTTGTCCTAGATTGAAAACTAGGGCATTGTTAGATGAAAGAAAGTTTGATATGAATAATGATAGATATGTTATACCTATGCATAGAAAAAATGTTTTGACTAACATATGGATGCAGGATCCTCGAAAGAATTTGTTACAGGCTAGATACCATGATCCTAGTGCGCAGTATAGAAAAAGTTGGGGATCATTTAAAAGAAAAAAGAGGATTAACCCTATGTTGCAGTTGCAAAAAACCAGGACATCTAGCTAAGGAGTGCCCTGGTGGAAGAACTAATTGTCTCTGTTGTAAGGCTATGGACCATGAAGTACTGGATCTCCCTAGAATGATTGATAGACTTTAAAAGATGAATATAGAGAAAGCAAAACCTAAAGGAAATCAAGAGACTCAGATTATAGAGGAACTCCAGAAAGAATCAGAGATTATGTTACTGAAAATGAAAGACACCATGAATGATCACAGAGACATCAACTTATTAGAGATCCTCAAGAAGAAATAACAAGTCGAAGTGAGAATAGGGGAATTTGACATTGACTGTACTCTGGATGAGGAAACACCGATAAACATCATGACTGAAAGCACTTGGGAAACCCTAGGAAGACCTATTATGGTTCCTTCACTAGGAGGACTAAGCTTGTTTAAAGGAAAATTGGCAACCTTATGTGGATGGATTACCCAGATAGCCATGACTACCCATGGCACCTCAACATAAGAAGATTTTGAGATTGTTAAGTTCGTGGAAAGCAGTGATCTGTTTCCAGTTTTGTTAGGAAAAACTTGGATTGAAAAATATTAGAGTTGAAAGCAAGTAGAGGTAGAATTGGAACAAAAGAAGCAAGAGATAAAGGCTTCCGTGGCCAGAAGAATAGCACAATTAATTGAAGAATGAGAGGATAATGCGAAGCTATTTAGGTATCAAGACATGAATGTCAGAGCTAAACAAGTACAAGAACAAGAAAGTAGGGCACCTACCCTAGAGCCAATGAAGGAAGAAACATTGATCCTGAACCCTACCCCACAATGCAAAGTTACCATGCCTATAGAAGAAAAGAATCAAAATGGAAAAAGGATGACTGAGACGAAGCTCACTTGCAAGAAGTCAAGGAAATTCATGAAGAAGAAAGTGAAGTTGGAAAAGCTACAGAATGTGCCAGAAGGAACCCCGCAGAAGGAAAATGTTAGCGTCAGAAGTCACTCGTGGATTGCGACAGGAGCAGAGCTCGACGCCCATCAGTTTTATGTCACGATAAGTTTAATGGATGATCAAATGGTTAGGGACCCAGGATGGAATCAATCTAACTCAGGGACCAGTTCTGGTATGTAAAGAACAAAGGAGGTCTTGATATAACTTCAGTCAGTGGGTTGATGTAAGATGAGTAGGTGGAATACTTGGTGAGAGGAGTGAGAAAACGTACCTCGGGAAACAGGCCTTTCAACAGTTTGCAGAAGAAAACCTCTAAATGCAAGATATTCTTGGTTCAGAGTTTCGGGGAACTGAAGGGGTGACTTGACTGGATCCTCCAATTCCAAGTCATTCAGTGTTGAGAAAATCTCAAGACCGATTAGAGACAATGCAACTGTTACAATGATCCACCCTACATCATCCTATAACAACTACAACTCGACTGGATCGTCCAATTCCGAGCTGTTCTAACACAGTGCAAACAAAGATATGAAAGAAACTGACATTCATAAGGCAAGAAGTCTCAAGAGTCAATGCATAACCAGAATAACCAGCGCTTCATTAAAGATTTTACAATTGAGAGCCTTGCTCAACCATTAATGCTTGAAAAATATAAAAAAAAAGTACATATACTCCAAAACATTTTCCCAATAGAGGCGTCTTAGACTTTCATGATGGGGCATCTCTTCAATCAAATCCGGCCTGTACTCCTCCATCATATGCCATCTTAACTCTGCATGGCTCATGCTAAGGGGTAGCTGAACCCTTAAATGTTGAATTAGCATGCGCAGACTTCCCTAGTGAGTCGAGGACTCGGCATGTCTTCTGTGGAAAAAACCAGTACAGAGGAATACCACAGACGAACTTCCATACCTTGCAATTAATGAGTGGGGTGAGGTTTCAACCACCCCCTCTCTTCTTCATTCATTCCAAGCAGGTATCAGGAACAATATCAAGTTGAACCGGAACCTGGAGAACATGGTGCCCCCCTTCTGAAGCTCAAGTCGACACCTTTGGCCCCCTTTGTACAGCTTTTTCTATTTCCCCAAGTGACCACGGGTTGTGACCCTGTGCTTATCCTCTGGGCACTTTCAACATTTCGGGGTTCGGGGTTTCGATATGTGAATTGATGAGAAACCCCTCACCTTTTGAACTCTCAAATACCAAAATGCCGACGTGATTAGATCGTGTGCCATGCGTCCTTTGGATCAGACGGTTGAGATGATGTCGACAGTTTCACTATGAAAATCATGAAAGGCCCCACCCATGACTGAGATCTTGTGCCACGTGTCCTTCAGATGAATGGTCCTGATCCTTTCAGGATTTCTTGTATTGTGGTTCACGATGCGCTTCTTCCTCAAATTCCCAATTGACCAAACTCTGAAAGCACGGATGTGCACCGCATGCCCTTTAGATGAATGGTCCCGATCCTTTCAGGATTTCTTGTACTGGGGTTCGCGATGCGCTTCTTCCCCAAATTCCCAATTGACCAAACTGTGAAAGCATGGATGTTCATCGCGTTCCCTTCAGATGAACGACCAAGATGGATTTGTCATTAAAAGGGGGGCTACCTCCATTCCCAAGCTCGCTTGACGTGACCTGGCGCTAGGACCATGGGCTCATATTCAAAGGTGCCTTTGGCATTTTTCATTTCGACAATTTTAGCTGCAGTGGATGGGAGATCCCCTGTCTCCCAAAATGCCGATCCCCGTAATACCGATTGGCTGCCACCTGCCCCAACCAGATTGGACAACCCAAACTTTGTCTTGAAAAATAGGTACTATCTCTTGTGCTATATCTCGGGAAACTTGGTAGCCCCGAAATCTCGATGACCGTCGATTCTGCTCTATAGATGGATCTCGGCCGCCGACAACAAAACTTGGCCCGCTCGCTGGACTTGTAGTCTGAAATGAGATTTTTTCGTGTTGTGCTTGGGTGCTCCTCGTGCAACCTGCAGACCTGGGTACTCTTGTGCCCAAGACAAAGATGGTTGTTAACATTAGGCTCCATGGGGGATAGAGTCATCCCTGTGATGCTCTAAGGACTCATTTTGCAGCTTCATTGCCTTGTTGTTGGGCTATGGAGTCATTATTTGAAGATTAAAGACAAGAAAGAAAAACAATATTTACAATTGTAGAAGAGCCATGTGTGGCTCAAGAGAAAAATCTTTTTAGGAAATGCCCATTCACACTGCCATTGAAAACTTCTTGATCTTTCAAATCTCGCAACCTGTAGGTATTATTTGAAAATACTTCGAAGATCCTGAAAGGCCCGATCCACAGGGCCTCAAATTTGTCGTGCTTTCTCTTATCCTGCTTAAGAGCATCCCATTTCAGTACCAGGTCTCTGATCTGGAAATCCTCTTTCTTGGCCTTCTTATCAAAATCCTGCTTGATTCTCTACCGATGGTCCCGAATTCTACTCATTACCTTCTCTCTGGCATGCTGGACATCCACCAGTTAATGAATTCTCCTGATCATATCATTAGGCTCTTCTTGATGATCCTGAAGGAATTTTTCTACAGGAATGGCTAACTAAGAAGGGAAAAAAGCCTCTGCTCCATAGACTAATTGGAATGGGGAGATGCCTATAGATCTCTTCATGGTCACTCGATCAGTCCATAGAGAAAATTTCAACATTGAATGCCAGGCCTTTTTGTTTTCCTCCAATAGTTTTTTGATGATCCTTATCAGGTGTTTGTTGGAGGAATCTGCTAGACCATTGCCCCGGGGATAGTATGAGGTGGAGTGAATGATTTTGATCCCGAATTTCTCACAGAACTTGGCTAACGACTCAGCCCTGAAAGAGGTTGCGTTATCAGTAACAATCTTTCTTGGGCAGCCAAATCTTGTGATGAGGTCTTCCAGGAATCCAATGATTACCTTGTGGGAAACACTCCTGGTGGGGATAGCTTCAATACACTTAGTAAAGAAATATGTAGCAGTCAGGATCCATCTGTGCTGCTCACTAGAAGCAGGGTGGATTTCTCCAATAAAATCTAGGCCCCATTGCTGGAAAGGTCCTGAAACAACCACAGGCTTTAAAGGAAAAGACTTGACCTGTTGTTTTCCTGCAAATCTTTGACATTTGATACAGGCTTTGACCTTCCTACAGACGTCAGTGAATACGGTGGGCCAGTAGTATCCATCCCTGAGGATTTTGTAGGCTGTGGCTTTCCAGAAATGATGCCCTCCACATTGGATATCGTGAAATTCAACCATGATCCTATCAGCCTCTTGTGGATTCATACATTTCAAAAGCACCCCCAAGGGATCTTTCCAATATAAAACTTGATCGACAAGGCAGTATCTGATTTCTTTGAGCTTGAGAGCTCTTGCCTCATTTCTTTGCAGACCATCTAGAGGCCGCAACTCCTGCAGAAAATATATGACATCCTTATACCAGGGACATCGAGCCAACGAGGGTTCTTCTTGAGGGTCTATATCAGACAGCTGATCCTGCTGATTTTCTAAGCATTCATTGATGAACTCTACCCCCAAATCTTTGCAATTTTCTTCAGCCAATAGCTTAGCTAAACCTTGACCTTTGATTAATTTGGTAGGCCTTATTTCTAAGTCAAACTCAAGGATCTTGGCCATCCACTTACTCCTCCTTTTGTCTATGTCAGGCTGAATAAGAATGTCTTTAATAGCAGCTGAGGGGACATAGGCAATGATTTTTGACTGCAGGACATAGGTTCTAAAAGCTTTAAGAGGATTTACCAGGGCATAAGCTTGCTTTTCCATAATGTCGTACCTGACTTCAACATCCCTTAGAGATCTGCTAAAATAGGCAATAGGTTGCTCTATATCGACCTTGTTTGTCTATAATAAAACAGTATCCACTGTGTCATGTGAGGCAAAGGAGAAAATAAGGAAATCCTTGGAGTAATCAGGACTGATAAGCACAGGAGATTCAGTCAAGAAATTATTTATCTACTCAAAGGAACTTCGTGATTTAGAAGTCCACCTCACTTCATTTTCTTTCCTCAACATGGTTGTTATAAGTCTCACCCCTTCAACAAAGTTAGAAAAAAATCTCCTTAGAAAATTAATCTTGCCAAGGAAAGATTGGACCTCCTTCCTGGATCTTGAGATTGATAAGGCCTGTATTGCTTCAACTCTACAAGGATCGATTTTGACTCCTTCTGTTGATACTATGTGGCCCAGTAATTTTCCCTCCTTCATGGCGAATAGAGATTTTTTGGGATTCAATGAAATGCCAAAAATCCTGCATTTCAGGAAAACCTTCCTGAGGTGAAAACAATGTTCTTTATCATATTTTGAAAAGACGGTTATGTCATCCAAATAGATGACCACAAACTTGTCCTTTTCCCTAATGAAAGCTATGTCCATGGCACGTTGAAACGTTGCCCCTGCATTCATCAATCCAAAAGTCATTTTAGCATACATGAAGGTGCCCCATGGAGTGGTGAATGTTGTCTTTTCCCTGTCCTCAGGTAGAACAAAGATTTGATTGTAGCCAGAGAATCCATCAATCATGGAAATCCTGGATGCTCCTGTTACCCTCTGCAATATATGTTCCATTTTTGGTAAGGGGTAATTGTCCTTTCGTGAGCTCCTGTTCAAGTTTCTAAAATCTACATAGAGTCTGATTTCTCCATTCTTCTTCCTTACTGGGACCAAGTTGGCCACCCACTCTGAATATCTCAGTGACACGATGATCTGGGCCTGTAGCAGCTTCTTCACTTCCCTCTCCATGATAGGCAACAACATAGAATTGATCTGTCTTAGCTTCTGCCTAAATGGATTTGCCTCCCTTTTCAACGAGATTTTATTCTCAATGAAAGAAGTGTCATATGTTTTGAGATCTTCATAGGTCTAGGAAAAAACATCAGCAAATTCCCTCAATAGTTCAGTGTATTCGGCCCTCTGCTCCTTTGTCAGACTTCTGGACAATTTGATAAACTTGGGTTCATTCTCAGTGCCAATGTTGCACTGAGTTGTATCAATGTCATCCTCTGAGATTTCCCCTTTTAATGCCACATCATTTATACCAAAAATCCTTTCCAAAGGAACCAGTCCCCTTGGAATATGATTGTTGGGCAGCTGCAAAATGTTATGCTCTGCGATCTTATTCAGAAAATTACACCCATCAAGATTTTCTTCAGAGACAGAGTCTTGGTCAATATGCATCTCTGAAAATTATTCGACAGTCTCTAAGAATCTTTTGATCTCAAGATCATCCTCGAACACCTTCCAATGTTTGACATTGTCAGGTATGGAGGGCCTGTATTTTACTTCCACATCGTATCTGAATTTTTGTGGCAAGGGCACTTTGAAATTGCTTGCTGATGTAGCCAAGGAATCTTCCACTGTGTTCTTCTCTCTTGGGATGAAAGAAATGTTAAATGCTGAGAAGAAACTGTCAATTAGGTCCCATACCTCATTTCTATAACTCCCGAGTCGAGGATTCTTAGCCTGTTAAGCATTTCTGATCTGCTGGACTACCAATTCTGTATCTCCGAACACTGCTACCTCCTAAATTCTCATTTCCTTTGCAGCTCTTAATCCTAGAATAAGAGAGTCATATTCTACCACATTGTTGGTAGCTTCAAATTCTAGCTTGTATGATAGAGATATGGTTTCTTGAGCGGGTGACATAAAAAATACCCCAGCACCAGTGCCTTCCCTGGAAAAGGCTCCATCGGAAAACATTTTCCATATGGGGGTGATGGAGGGAGGAAATTCATGAGAAGTGGTGGGCTCCTTTATGAGTTTTAGAGGAGGTTCAGGAGCATTAGTGAGTTGTAGTAAACTGGAATCTAAATCAATGTCCAGGGAAAAAATGGGATGGTTGGTAGGATTGGCTTCATCACTGATTATATAGGACAGTTGGGCTTCTCTGTATAATCTCCTATGTTCCCCTCCAGATACTGGAATAGTAGCATAGGTTAGGTCCATCTGCCGAGTTCCCCCAGTATTTTTATCCAAGTTATTCATAACAACATACCAAACTTGGGGGGGACATCGGCCACTACAACATCCATGACCACAGTTTTCATGGGCAATTGAAACAAGGTCACAACCAGATCTTTGATGACTCCTAGACATTGGACTTTCCTAGAGTCAAAGCAATAGAGGTCATGATAGGGTCTAGTGACTTCTAGTCCTAATTATTCCATGACAATTTTGGGCATGAGGTTGTGGGAAGCCCCTGAATCCATCAAACAATTGTGCAACACTTTGTCATGTATATTCAAGGATGTGTAGAAGGGAGGGGATGAATCATTCCTATCTTCTACCATAGGACCTAGAATAACTGCAGACTTTTCATCTTGCAAATTGATGGAGTCTGTGGGAAAGCATGAGGCTTTAGACTGTAATAGCTCAGAGAAGCATTTTTTGAACTCTTCCTGTTTAATCAATTCGGTGAGGGGCACAGGGATTCCAATTTTTTGAATTTCATGCTAAAATTTGAAAGAAGATGTAAGCTTTGGGATTTCCCTCACTTCAAGAACATGACTCTGGATCATTGGAGGGAGGGGTTGGGCCTTCCTACCTTTGTTGTTTTCACCTACTTCACTAGCAATTTTCTCTATTCTAGGGAACTGTTCAAGAACATCAGGTGCTGCTATCTTTTCCTTGGACCTCAGGTTATACCTGCCTTGGCTACTACTAGCCTTGTCTCCCTTGCTAAGTTCATTTAGATGACTATCCATGAGAGATTCCTCATATGTTGATTGAGTGAGATGAGGAAAAGATGGAGCATCTCTGAATCAGTGGATTTCAGGATCAATCCCATCTATTTCCCCTTCTTCCTTATCGGCCACAAAATTATTTTGAAAAGGGGCCTGAATTTTCTGGTCTTCTCTATCTCTTCCCCTCTGGTCTCTTTGCATGGTCGGGGGAGAAATATTGTTTGGCCTCCTAAATCCTCCTTTGTTTTCAACATTTTGAGGACCTTTGTATGCTTGCCTCCCCTCCACCTTCATTCTCTCCATCTCTGTAGACATAGACTTCACCATCTTAGTCAGTTCATCCATTTGAAGGTGAGGCACCGAGGGGCCAGAAGTTGAGGCTTCAAATTTTCCCTTTCTCCTATCTGCATCAGTCTTGTTTCTTAGCCTATCAGCTGCTAATATGTTAGATTCCACCTCTACGACCACATCTTGCATCTAAGCTAGGGAGGTAGATCTTCTTTCTCTCAATATAAGACATAAGTCAGGGTCGAATGCACTAGCATAAGAAATTTTGGCCGAGGCTTCTGAGGGATTTATCTCAGCAGGAATCTTATTATACATCTTATTGAATCTTTTGGAGAAGTTAGAGACAGACTCTCCTTCCATCTTATTCAAAGACCAAAACTTTGTCATGTAATACATGAAATCCTTCTTATCTCCTCACTGCCTTAGGAAAACACCATATAGAGCTTCAATTCCAACAATAGATCTGGGGGCCAATCCCCTAAACCATTTCTTCACCCTACCATCCAGGCTTTGGATTAAGACTCTCATCTAGACATATTCATTTTCAATGTTCAGGTTGTCTGCATAACTATAGAAAGCAACCAGGTGCTCTTCCGCAGTTATGTCCCCTTATCTAGTGAACTTGGGCATATACTTCAGGTAATCTCTAGTAGGGAGAGGATTCATAGGATGGGGTAGGATTAAGGGAGCATATCTGGCAGTGGCTATGGAATCCATTCTATTTAGAGGGGGATTAGCACCAACCATAGGATTAATAGGTGTGGGGGAATTGGGTGGTGAGGGGGTTTGAAGTGGAAAGATAGGAGCTAAGCCTACAGAGTGGGAGGGGGACTGTAGAAAATCCGGAGAATAGGCTTGTGGGATCAAAGACACAAAAACCTCCCTTCCCTCAGCAATAGTAATAACAGGAGGAGGAGGGGTGAAAAAACCCAGGGTAGGAGAATATTCAGAGTCGCTGGGTCTGGACCAGGGTACCACCTCGGGAGAGAAAGGGGTGACAAGAGTTTCTCCTACTAATTCGAGACCATGAGGAGAAAACCTAGCAGGAAAACTCCTACAATTTAGACTATGGGAAACTCCGACGGAAGGTAATAAAACATGATGAAATGAAGGGGCTGGAGTTTCTATAAAATCATGAAAACTATCAGAAATACTTGGTTTAGCAGTAGAAGCACTGTCTCCATAGTACTGTCCCTTTCTGATAATCTTGTCTGGGTCATCTTCAAGTGGTGCCAACAAAAGATGCAGATTAGACCTTGTGTGTCTGCCTCTAGAAGCCACGGCTGAAACAATGGAGTTGTTTATGGGTTCACATCAATGGAATTCCCTAGCGGAGTCGCGCCAGTGGAGTCGTCAGGTGCACAGTAGCAATCTCAATAGTTCTGATATCTGATGCACATTCAAAATCAGTTGATCATTGTCATTCAATCCCGCGGAAAATATTCAATTTCGTCCTCGGCAATGTCACCAAAAGTGTTAGTGTCAGAAGTCACTCCTAGATTACGACAGGAGCAGAGCCCGACACCCATCAGTTTTATGTCACGATAAGTTTAATGGATGATCAAATGGTTAGGGACCCAGGATGGAATCACTCTAACTTAGGGACCAGGTCTGGTATGTAAAGAACAAAGGAGGTCTTGATCTAACTTTAGTCAGTGGGTTGATGTAATATGAGCAGGTGGAAGACTTGGTGAGAGGAGTGAGAAAAACTACCTCCGGCAACAGGCCTTTCAACAGTTTGCAGAAGAAAAATTCTAAATGTAATATCTTCTTGGTTTAGAGTTTCAGGGAACTGGAGGGGTGACTTGATTGGATCCTCCAATTCCAAGTCATTCAGCGTTGAGAAAATCACAAGACTGATTAGAGACAATGCAACTGTTACAGTGATCCAACCTACATCAACTGTATCCTCCAATTCTGAGCTGTTCTAACATAGTGCAAACAAAGATATGAAATAAACTGACATTCATAAGGCAAGAAGTCTCAAGAGTCAATGCATAACTAGAATAACCAGTGCTTCATTAAATATTTTACAATCGAGAGCCTTTCTCAACCATCAATGCTTGAAAAATATCAAAACTAAGTACATATACTCCAAAACATTTGCCCAACAAAAGCGTCTTAGACTTTCAGGATGGGGCGTCTCCTCAATCAAATCTGGCCTATAATCCTCCGTCATATGCCATCTTAACTCTGCATGGCTCATGCTAAGGGGTAGATGAACCCTTAAATGATGAATTAGCATGCATAGACTTCCCTAGTGAGTCGAGGACTCGGCATGGCTTCTGTGGAAAAAAACAGTACAGAGGACTACAGACAGACTTCCATACCTTGCAATTAATGAGTGAGGCGAGGTTTCAGCCACCCCCTCTCTTATTCATTCATTCCAAGCATGTATCAGGATCGAGATCAAGTTGAACTGGCACTTGGAGAACACTGTGCCCCCCTTCTGAAGCTCAAATCGACACCTTTGGCCCCCTTTGTACAGCTGTTTCTATTTCCCCAAGTGACCACGGGCTATGACCTTGCGCTTATCCTCTGGGATCTTTTGGAGTTTCAGGGTTCGGGATTTTTGAACTCTCAAATACCAAAATGCCGACGTGAATAGATCTTGTGCCACGCGTCCTTTGGATCGGACGACTGAGATGACGTCAACAGTTTCACTATGAAAATCCTGAAAGGCTCCACCCGTGACTTAGATCTTGCACCGCGTGTCCTTCAGATGAATGGTCCCGATCCTTTCGGGATTTCTTGTACTGGGGTTCATGATGCGCTTCTTCCTCAATTTCCCAATTGACTAAACTGCGAAAGCACAGATGTCTGCCACGTGCCCTTCAGATGAATGGTCCCGATCCTTTTGGGATTTCTTGTATCGGGGTTCGCGATGCGCTTCTTCCTCAAATTCCCGATTGGAGAAACTGTGAAAGCACGGATGTGCGCCGCGTTCCCTTCAGATGAACGACTGAGATGGATTTTTCATTAAAAGGGGGGCTACCTCCATTCCCAGGCTCACTTGACATGACCTGACGCTAGGACTATGGGCTCATCTTCAAAGGTGCCTTTGGCATTTTGCATTTTTAAAATTTCAGCTGCAGTGGATGGGAGATCCCCTGTCTCCCGAAATGTCGATCTTTGTAATTTCGATTGGCTGCCACCTACCTCAACCAGATCGGACGAACTAGACTTTGTCTTGAAAAATAGGTGCTATCTCTTGTGCTATATCTCGGGCAACTTGGTAGCCCTGAAATCTTGATGACCGTCGATTCTTCTCTATAGATGGATCTCGGCTACCGACAACAAAACTTGGCCCACTCGCTTTACTTGTAGCTTGAAATGAGATTTTTCCGTGTTGTGCTTGGGTGCTCCTCGTGCAACCTGCAGACCTAGGTACTCTTATGCCCAAGGCAAAAACTGTTGTTAACAGAAAACATGTAGAATTTGAACTTCGCCAGGATATTAGAATAGCGACTCCCGATACTTCACTGTGGCGAAGAAATATAGTCATTGATTGATATAACCGTTCAACTTTCACCCCGAACTAGCATAAAAGCATTAAAATAGCACCTCCAGACCATTGGACCCCACCTTAACAGATAGATCAACAGTCATGGAAGCCTCATATCCATTTCAAGTAGTCCATTGTAGAGCTACTTACTTATTCCATTACGCCATGCCCGAAAGACACTTTTTCCAATTGAGAACTTGATCTTACAGAATACCCATGTGATGAAATAGTGATTACTCCAGCTTTATTCTCTATCTGATTATGGTATCGATAGTCCATTGACAACCCAAGACAGTGATCCCGAGCTTACATGTACGACGAGATTAGCACATCAGAAGAATCGGTGAGAGAAGTACTTGCTAGCTTAAGGAAAGAAAGAGTCATGTCAGAAAGAGGAATGTCCACTAGAGTCCAAGCCTCATCGTTGAGAGGTGTGGCATCCTCCCCATCGACTTCTCGAGCTGGAACATATCAAGCCGACGCAGAGTCGAGAACTAAGCATAGAGACGACACAGCCAACGCGAAGTTCGTGCCAACCATCCTTCCAGCTTAGATTCCCCCTCTAAGTGGTGAGATTAACAGGGACAATGTCCCTAGAGACTTTGAATACACCCTATTCACTGCATATCTACCGAAAGGAGTTTGCACCTATTGCGTAGATCAAGACAAGGTTATAACGTTGAAGTTTTGCGACTTCAACCTGGGTGACCATAAATCCTACAACATGCTCGCACCATCTAAGTACTTAACGAGGACTAAGGGAAAAAATTTGAATATCATCCCCCAACAATGGACGATGAACCTTGCATAGTCTACCTTGCTCAACGTTATGAAAATACCGCACTTCAATAGACATTAGGAGGTGACTGCTTGTGTGAAATTGTTGCTAGCAAGTTACCACAGAGGATACCTGTGGTTAAAACGTCGCATAACTGTTGATCCAACATTGATCAATAGGATTATCCGGCTGAGCATGTAGGGCCCTGATCCCCATGAGTACTACCCTGGAAAGATCGTGAATCTTTCTCTTTCACAAAATATTAAAAAGGCTTATGGAAATGTTGAAAAAGGCGCACGAGGTTACAAGGTAGCCTCTATCGATAGTGGAGTAGTGTGCCTTACATGTCAGATGATAGCAGGGAATATGGTACATAATAATATACCCACACAAGTGTCATTCTTCGTAATGGATCTCGCAAGAAAATGCGCAGAGGGACTACAAATGGATTGGGCAAAATACTTGGTCAATCAACTAGAAATTGACTGTAGAGAATCCCAGGACCACGAGCATGAATTCCACTTTAGCTAGATGCTAATATTGATTTCCTTTATTGTATGGGAGCTACTAGAAGGCACAACCTTCCCATACCTCGACCCATTCAAGCCATTAGCTGCGAAGTTCACTACCTTATGGTACTCGACGAACATGAGAAAGAAGTGGCAATCAAATGCCATTTTTCATAGATACTAAAACCAAGTGAAAGAAACCATAGGGCATGAACCTCACATAACCCCAAACACTTTACAAAGGTTCTGACCTCTGATTAAGTTCCTCATAGACCGCCACTTTATATACCTAACTCCATGCACTGATGAACACCAGGAACAACTTTAGTGCTATTATAAGATGAACGAAGAAGACCTAGAAGAAATCACCAACGAATGGTCAGTGGACCTCCTTGTTCCAACAGATCCAGTGGAAATTTCAAACATTGACAATCCAAAAGATGTGCAGGACACACCTAGGCCCAGTAAGATGAAGAAGACAAAGAAAACAAAGAAAACAACGAAGCCTGAAGATGTTCAGAATGTAGATAGCTACTTTGTAAAGACAACTTCCATCACACCTGATCAAGAAGGTAACAACGAAGACCTAGAGGAAGTCAAACAACAACCAAAGGATGAATTCGAAGTTCCAAAGAAGAGAAAAGGGTCACCTTTGAAGTCTTCCTCTAAGAGTAAAGAAAAAGTGACCATGACCAAGATGAAGACCACGCTCACCCCCGATGACTTCATCTTTCTCCTCACAACTTTGAATGTAGCCATAGAAGAAATTACAGAAAAGTAGGAATCCAAGAAACAGACAATGTACAATAGAATTGAAGCTAATATCCAAGGAGTGCAATGATCACTTCAGTCTAACCGCGCAGTCTCCACTGCACCCATGCCAGAAGGAACAACAGAAGCAGGAGATGAATCAGTTCAACTTCGCAGGATTGTCGACATAGTTGAAGTACACCTTCCAAAAGTAGAAGAAGTAATAGAACAGGCCACCCAGGCCCTAAATAAAGCATAGGAGGAAATCATAGAGCAACACTGAGCTACACAGCAAGAGAAGGAGGCCATACAAGAGAAATTTGATAAAGATAGAGAAAAAATCCAAAACGAGAAGGAGCAACTTCTCGTGAAGAAAATCAGGATCAAAGAAGCTGTCAATAGAGAATTTCACTCTGTGACCGGATTAGAACAAAAGGTATAAAAACCCTTAGACCGTCAAGTGATAAAGCTTGTTGAAGTTATTCAACAACTGCAGCAAAGAGTCGTGGACTTAGAGCTTCAGATCATCCTAGGTACCCCGCAAGAAGAGCGTGACTTGCGAGAAATAACTGCCCAGGGTACAGTAGAAAGGATTAAAGAACTCACTGAAGAATGCAAACAACTAAGTACCAGAAGTGCACAGATACATGAGAACCTGATCGAGAACCAGGAATTGCATAAACTCGAGTCGCATCTCCAGGAGGTCAAGCAACATGCAAATAGAATTCAGATGCAGTTGAAGGCCCTATCAACCATAGAGAAAATGAAGCGATCCCACGAGAAACGTATCACACAGTAGCATATCCACATGATCCAGAGCAAGTTCATGGAAGTGACACAACAACTTCAACCTTTGCAGGATAAGGCATGTCAACTATTTTTAGAGATTGAGAACCAAGGGACAGAGCTACAACAGGTCATGATTACAACAGAGCATTGCCTAGAAGGACCAGTCAATAACGCACTCATCCAAGAGTTCTCTGAGCATGAGGAAATCAAAAAGCAACAGGTCGAAGTGGCTTGAGCCAAAATCAAGGTGCTTGAAGCAGAATTGGCCAGACCTGAGTGACACAAGACGAATCACAGGTGATTTTTGGGGGCTTGTTGGCCCTTGACCAAGTTTTGAGGAATACTTGGTCATATTTGACCATTTTTGGTACTCCAACATCCAATCAGAGGAGGAGCTCATGGAGAAGAGGAGATCACAGGATCTCTGCCCCTTTTTAGGGATGTTTGGAAATTTTGAGATTTTTGGGAATATTGTAATGGGAAAGGGATATCAACCCTTATTTAGGCCTTTTGTATGTATAAATAGAAGGGTAGACAATGTAATAAAGGATATGCGTGTGTCAGCTATGTGATGTAAAGTGAATGGCTTAGTGCATAAAGTAGATCTATGTGATCAGATGTCTGTGTGACTGTAAGAGATCTATGCCTACTGTAAGTATCATAAGTGCTGAGTGCACGGGTCAGGGAACGCCTTAATTCTTGTATCTACTCGAGGAAAGAGGATGTATCGAACTGCGCAGTTCTCTTGTCCTAGGAGGGATAGGATCTTGAAGGATTTTTGCTATAACATCGTTTACAGAAGATAATAATAGAAGAAGACTTTGTGGACGTAGCCCTAGGGTGGGGGTGAACCATAGTAACTCTATGTATTGTGTTGATGTTTTTTTTCTCTCTCTTGCTCAGTGCTTTGATACGTTTAGATAGATCTATTGACGCTTTGTGCTTATGAGATATGAATGCATGCTAGATATGATATATAAGATGCTAAGTGCTTAATCTATTAGGTATAACCTATTTATCATTGCTAAGTACCAAATCTGATTAATTACTGCGGTGCTCTATTCTTTTTGCGAAGTGTATTAATGAATGTATGTGAAGGAATAACTGATGCTAAGTGAGATGTAAGCAAGATAATCACATATTTGTGTCCCAGCTAAGGTTGCAGACACCTGAGTCTTGCAACCACCCATGCCTCTACCTCAAGTGAGACTGCATCTACTTTGCAGGTGTTTTCGAAAGGGCCGGTCGCTAGGGTTTTGGACCGCAAGTCATTGATGTCAACCCTAGTCATGGGTTTTGGACCGCAAGATTGATGAAGGTATTTGGAAATGAAGGAAAATGAACATGCAAATACAACACCCATGGATGGATAGTATCCATCATGGTTTTTCCGGTGGTATGTGGAACGTCACGTGGATCCTCATGGTTGAGGAGAAATGAATTTTTGAAGATGACAAAGTGAATTGAAGAAGGAAGTACATGTAGGCCCTGAAGATAATTAAAGAAAAGAATTACAAAACAAGAAAGTGTCAGGTCGGCCCTAATGTCAAAATCAATTGACATAAATGGTATGAATAAACATCACTATACATTCATTTGATACAAGTCAAATTTTAGAGGAAATAAGAAGAAAATAAGGCCGAATTTCAAGGGAGGATGAAGTCTTTTGGTGATGTGTTCTAAGGTATGTTATTTTCAGCTCATCTTACCGTTTTTGCTCTAAGATGTTTTATAGAACGATTCATATGGTGAAATATCTATGGTATTGAGAATACATATCAAGGTACCTCTGGTAAAAATTTAAGCTCTTGATTCGCTACAATTATGGAGATACACTCTGTGGAAGATAGAGTTTGTGACCAGTCCTGAAGCTAGTCAATAGACAAGTGTTCTAGGTAAAACAGTCATAACTTCTTCATAAAGAATCCAAATGAAGTGGGACAAATTGTATTGGAAATATTATAGACTGTAGTTTCTTGTGTGCGAGTTTTAGAATCAGATATTAATTATTGAGCGTGAGGCATTTTATGCAAGTTCACTCTCCTGAATATACCAGAATTGAATAAAGTCTACCATTATTTCTATAACCTCTTTTTGGGGAGGATTCAAGGAGTGAAAATTGGAGGAGTTTCAGAGAATACATTGTGTAATATTATCTACATGATCGGATTAATCCAAGAATTGAAGAATTGCATAAATTGAATAAGTTTTAGGAAGCATTATCAGGTTCTATGTGATGATTGGTTGATGGTGATGACTTAATGTAAAGTTTTATTATCTCTCATATATTCTTGGGTGGAAATAAGGGGCAAGGATGGAGAGTTCAAATATCTCTTGATAATGGAGGATTGTATCTTCCTCTTGGAGGTTTATCCCTCCCTTTACATTTGGAAGTTGTAGATACCTTTCGAAGTCATTACTTCCCTTGAACGATAACTATTGATTATTTCTCATATATTGTGCATGGTGTATTGTGGTGTATTAGTTTAACTCTTATACTATTGTTCATTTCTCATTGGATATAGTTGAATGGTTTAAGTATAAGTTGAAAAGGGTTTTAAATTGTACATGATACTGATTCACCCCCCTTTCAGTATCAACAATTGGTATCAGGGCGGGTTGCCTTCAGAATAGTTTAACCACTGGAGGGAAAATCTTGAGCAGAGATGGATGACCATGAGAACATTTCAAATGGGATTCAAAAATTTTATGGAATAAATTATGCATACTGGAGTGATAGAGTGAAAACTTACCTAACATATTTGGGAGTAGATATTTGGTACTCAGTTGTAAATGGCTATGTAATCCCAAATAATGCTCCAACTGATCCAAATGAGAAGAAGCTTATGAGTTGTAATTCAAAATCCAAACATGTTATTCTAGCAGCATTGGCACCAACCATTGCTAACAAAGTGATAGGATGACACACTGCTAAAGAGGTATGGGACAAACTCAAGAATATCTACGAAGGTGATCCAAAAGTTAAGCAGGTCAAGCTTCATTGACATGGAGCAGAATTTGAAAATTTGAAGATGAATGAAAAGGAAGATATTGCAGCCTATCTTCTTAGAGTTGATGAAGTTGTTAATTCTATTAGAGGATTAGGTGAAGAGCTCGATGAATCATTGGTTGTAGAAAAACTGTTGAGATCACTTCTCTTGAAGTATGATACTAAGGTCTCCGCCATTGAAGAAACTAGGGACTTGACCAAAATGACAATGGGTGAATTACATGGGACTCTTATGGCATATGAAATGAGAACATGTATAGAAATTGACCAGACAAACAATCAAGCAGCCCTTAAAGCCATAAAGAAGACAAAATAAAATGATATCGACCTTGATGAAGAAATAACAAATTTCGTAACAAGGTTCCAGAAAGGAAGTGGAAGATACAAAGGTAAGTCTCCTCTCAAAAGTTTTAATTGTGGTAGAATAGGACATATTGTTGAAAACTGTTACTATAAAAAGAGAAGTCTCAACAATAAAAAGAGATTCTACTCCAAGTACGAGGACATCTCCTCAAATGAGAGTGATGAAGAAGATAATGATGGAGGAGAAGTCCTCTTCATAACCCAAGAAACTCAGGATGATGATCATAAGAATTCCAAAGAAGAAGAAATCATTTGTGAAGAAGATTCAGATGAAGAAACCAACATTGATTCCTTTTGGGGATACAAAGACAATGTAGAGAGTGAACAAGAATATGAGAATCTTGAAAAGTTGAAGCATGTTGAAACTGAAATTAGCAAGCTTAGAAACAAAAACATAATACTAAAAGGTGAATTGAGTATTTGTGAAGAAGAGAATTACAAGCTTGAAAAGACCATTAAAGACTCTGCGTCGATTTATGAAACCTTAATAGAGCGTTTGATAAAGAAAACTATCCTGCTCCACCCATGGAACAGATCCTTCAATAAGTATTTGGTTATGAGAGGCTATCCTTACTGGATGGTTTCTCAGGATACAACCAAGTCCTGATGTCTCCACCGGACCAACTTAAAACTACCTTCCGTACCCCGTGGGGCACTTATGCTTATCTAAAAATGCCCTTTGGATTGATTAATGCCGGTGCCACTTTTCAAAGAGCAATGGACATTTCTTTCCGAGGCCTAATCAATCAGTTCGTCTTAGTTTACTTAGATGATGTTACCATTTTTTCTAAAAACAAAACCAATCATCTAGCTCACTTACGAGCCTTTCTACAACGATGTTGTAAATACAACATCTCCTTGAATCCTAAAAAATCCATCTTTGCAGTAGAACGGGGTAAACTCTTAGGATTTATTATGTCAAGCGAAGGGATGATTATCAACCCCGAAAGGACTCAAGTCATCGCAAAACTTCCCCCTCCTACATCCAAAAAATCTATGCAGTCTTTCTTAGGCCAGATTAACTTTGTGAGAAGATTTGTCCCCAGYTTCTCCRAAATGGTCAGACCCTTGCAGAACCTAATTAAGAAAGACACCCAATATCACTGGGGACCCCTAGAAAATCAAGCTTTTAATGCAATAAAGAAGGCCATAATAGACGCTCCATCTCTCATGAACCCCGATTTTTCTCAAGACTTTACACTCTACACTTTTGCTTCTGACCATTCCTATGCCATCGTCCTAACCCAAAAGAATGTCGAGAACAATGAGGTACCCATTGCCTTTATGAGCTCTTCTTTCAAAGGCATTGAACTTAATTACCCAGCGGTAGATCGACAAGCCTATGCTATTTTCAAAGCAGTCAAGTACTTCCGGTCCTATCTTTTGAAGTCAAGGACGAAAGTCATTGTCCCCTACCCAACCGTCAGGAACCTGTTAGTGCAGAAAGAAATAGGTGAAAAGAGGGCTAACTAGGTCACCTCCTTGTAGGAGTATGACTTAGAAATCACTCCATATCAGATAGTGAGAGGCCAAGGGTTATGCAAGTTAGTTGTTGATTCAGCAGCATGACAACAAGAAGAAAGCGATACGTCAAACCTAGGACAACACGATCGAAATCTAATCTGTTGCACACAAAACCCTTTCAGTCCTTGGTATGACGATGTAAGATTCTGTCTTGAACATGGGTCAACACCCCATCACCTGGATCCCGCTAAAAGAAGAGCATTGAGATTAAAGTCTGTCTCCTTTCATCTGGTTAATGGTATCCTATTTTGTCAAAGTTTTGACGACGTACTGATGCGCTGTCTTGAAAAGACGAAGCAGAAAAAGTCTTGCTAGAGTTGCATGCAGAAGAAGTTGGTGGTCATTTTGGTGGTGACACCACTGCCCATAAGGTTTTAAGAGTCGGTTATTACTGGCCCATGATTTTTAGAGACGCCCATGTTTTGTGTCATAAATGTACCATTTGTCAAAAAGCATCAGGGCGGCTACAAAAACCATCCTTTCCTTTGCAACCTGTTTCAGTAGATTCTCCTTTTAAACAATGCAGCCTTGATATCATAGGTCCGATCAACCCCCCATCCTCATAAAAACACAAGTTTATTGTGATAGCCACAAATTACTTTACCTAATGGTCTGAAGCTGCCGCGTTAAGAGCCATCAACACCAGTCAAGTAATTGCCTTTCTAAATTCGAATATTTTCACTCGTTTTGGTATCCCTGATTGTTTAGTATTCGATAATGCTTCTTACTTTTCCTCTCTTGAGATGAGCGAGTTCTCTTTGGAAAAAGGAATTAAATTGAAGTATTCTGCTAGCTATTACCCTAGGGCAACGGATTGGCAGAATCAACAAACAAGAACTTGATTAAAATCATCAAGAGAACGATGGTTGAAAATCACAAAAATCGGCACAATGCATTGTTAAATGTGTTGTGGGTTGATAGGGTAACACCAAAAGTTGTTGTAGGTAACTCCCCCTTTTTTCTCATTTATGGCAGAGAAGCAATTATGCCACCTCACATTCTTCTTCCTTCGCTACAGTTGTCACAAAAAATCCAAGAAGAAGATTGTCCCCCTTTGGAAAACCGAATTGATGCTTTGATGAAGCTAAAAGAGGTAAGAGCCCAAGATAAACATAAGTTAGATCAACATCAACTATTGGTTAAAATATGGTTCGATTCTAACTCTGCTTCTGATAGGAATTTTGAAGTAGGTGATCTCGTCTTGAAATGGGACAAACCGCATGAGGGAAAGGGAGAGCACACGAAATTTCAAAACTTATGGCTTGGACCGTTTTTAATTGTTGAAAAGTTGGGTCCCAGTTCTTTTCTATTGCAAAATCTAGAAGGACATCCTGACACCTATCCGGTGAATGGCGAAGCCTTGAAAAGATACTTTGCTTGATGACAACCCTTGTATATTATGTACATATTTTGCTTCTGTTAGCTTTTTCGTTTGCTTTTTGTTTTTGATTTTTCTTTTGAGTTTATCAGCTTGTGTTTTTTGAAATACACATACCTGTATACTGAGTTATTAAGACAAAGAAAACAAAAAATTCCTTCCCTGAAATAACTACTAAGAAAATTGTATAAACAACAATGGTATATTTCTGAAATTTATATCTGTGTTGGAAAAAAGTCTATTGCTTGAAAGAAGTTGACTGATTTCGATCTCTGAGTAAAGCTTGTCACGATCATCTATTATCTTTTTACGCTGTCCCTATTCCTTAAGGGAATGACTCAAAAGATGTCTCCCTGCCTTAGGAAGTTGTTTTTGTAAATGAAACATCTCTGGATCTTAATAAAGGAAATTTCTAAAAAATTCTGATGAGGTTTGAAAAAATATGTTAAAATATCATGATTTTCAGTGTCACCCCGCTCAAATATATATCTTTGAAAAAACAAAACAAAACAAATTATTAATAGAGTTGTGGGAAGTGCTTGTAAACCCGCTGGGATGCTGAACATGTCTGCTGGCAGTGGGTAAATGCATGCATGACGCCAAGACAACTTCACCGGGGTACTGAACAAGCCCGCTGGTGGTGAAGCAATGTCGGGTTTATGAAAATTTGCAAATAAGAAACCTCTGAACCATAAAATGTCCTTTATTCTGATCTGGAACTTCTTGGCAGGATACAGATGTCAGAGTGGGTTAAATGGCAACCCTTTTGAGGCTATGGATGCCTGCTGGCAGCAGTGGCTCTGTCAACAGTATTGGAGATTTTATCTTTAATATCGTGATTCGCTGGTCATAAGACTGTTATCTCTTTTCATATTTTAAAACACTGCTGGAATAGTTGATTAATGATGATGTTTATACGATTTTCGGGTTGTTGTTTTTGAATTGGAATTATCTTTGCTGTCCTAATCTGAATTTGTTCTTTTGGTAGAGATAACTGCTTCTACCAGTGTGTCGCCATTGTTGGCAGCCAATTCACATTTTCTACTGTCCTTATAAGCTGCCTACACCAATGTTTTGCAAACCTTAATTTTTCGTCGCAATTCTCAAATAAACAACACTTTATTTTTTCACTATTTACACACTTACCTTCGTTCTTGTTTTCATGACTGTAAGCGTGAAAACTTGGTCTTTTGAAGTTGCATTAAAATCTTCACTAAATTTTCGTTATCATTCTTGTCGATATGCCCATTGCATTTACATTTTACTTATCATAATGCAGTTGGAAAAACCCTTTTGATCTGTACTCATTTGACATTCTTTGATTGATTATGTAATTTCATTTCATGAGTGATTGAGTTGTGATGCATTGGCGATTGGATTTACATGTTATTTGATCAATTCACTTGGAATATTGATTTTATGAAAAAGCATTGGTGTTATAGTTTAAACCCTTGGTGTGAATCATTTCATTCAACACTTGGTATTGGTTTCGATTTGTGTGTTTGGTTTTAAAACTATGGCATAACTTTTGATTTCACGAATGGTTTATCCACTTACCAAAGGTTTCGATTGATTGATTGAAGTGGCATAGTTGTAACACATATGCGTTGTGATTTGAATAGTTGAAAGCGCCGACGGTTGTACCATGGTAATGACTATTCTGCATGGACAGAAATAGCTCCACCACCTTCGCACGATGTCATTAATGCCTACCCCTATCCCTGTTTCACCTCTGCTAGCATCGGGTAAGCCTGTGAGCGTTCTGCTCCTGTGTATGCTGCATTCAAACCCTGGCTCATTCACATCGCTCACCGTGTGCTGCTCTCCATGGAACTGGTGGTGCGAATTGAGCCGAACGGTAGTCAAGACCTGCTACTCTTTCATAACGCTCAGAAGGATTTACAAGATAATGGTTGGCTCACGTTTATACATAGGTTTGAGGGTTTTAATCTGTTTGTTTCACAGCAGTTCGCCTAGAATTTTGGTGGGTGTAGGGCCAAAATAGGTGACATTCAGCTTGAAATCAGTGAAGATTTCATCATCTCTGCCACAAGATTAGCAGCCACGGGCCAGTGATGGTTTAAAAACTCTAAATTTGAGGAGGTGCCATGGCCGTTATTGTTCGTCTCATGGAGGGTCACATCCTGTGACAGAGGTATGCCTATTTCCACACTTAAACCAAGGTGGCATGATCTTTTGATAGTGGTTAAACAATTTGTGACCTGTGAGGGTCGGTATGGACTGGTTTTTCTTTATCACCTTCGACTGTTAATGAATTTCATGGGTTATCCATTGAATATGCCATTTTATTTCCAACATAGTCTTTATAAAATGGCCAAGAGGTTTAAATGAGAGAAGGCCAATAGTATCTTGTTTCACCATGGCCTGATCAGACTCATCGTCGTTCATCATTTAAACCTCCATGGTGATAGTTGGCAAGCTTTTCTCTCTCAGAATGGTTTTGTTGATTCAGAGTCTTTACAAGTTGATAAGTCTATGGTTAGTGAGACTAAGGTCGGGCCACCCATGCCTTTTCATGCCCTTCTACCCTCTCCAAAACCCTCGGTCAGCCCTGATATCGACCTACCAGACGTTATAACAGACAAGGTTGAGGCTGTAAAAAGCTCGTGAGCAAGAAGGTTAAGGGTAACCTTACTGTCGACGACAAAGGTAAAAAGAATGCTCGACTCATATCGAGACTGACCTGTAATAAACCTAAGCCAAATGCTGAGCAGAAGCCCATAGTCCTCAGTGAATATTCTGACTCTGATATTGTGACGGCCTCCTCGTTACGACCACAACGCTGATAACAGGTGCAAACATTTTTTTTTTGTTTTAAAAGTGTGTGCGTGCGTGTAGGAGGGGAAACAGACACACTGGACTCTATGTCGCCACCCGACGACTAACAAGATGCAACCAAGATGATCACAACAAGAAGACGCAAGGCGCACAACAAGTAATTGCAAGCAAATACTACCCAAGACAAAGGCACCCCACAATATCTTCAACAATAAATGACATACAGGGTTAGGTATTGTATGAACACAGAAGGAAGAATACGTAGTAGTAGGTCTTACTATTTCTGCATAGGAAAGTAGGGCGTTTAATCTTAGTTCTCTTCTCCAGAGAGAGAGAAGGTCAGATAGGCTCCTGGCCGACTGCTTAGGCAGAAACAAGTAATCCCCTCAGGTGTGTCGCAAGAGTGGAAACCCTGCCTTTAAAGGGCCCGAGACTCTTGATACGGCACTGGATTCTTGACGCAGGGAAACACACAGACATATTTACTAAGGCTACTGAAGGTGTCTACATCCCTCCCGACACAAGCAGACCATGCTATGCAATACCACCAAGTACTACCAAATTAGGGACAATCATGACCTCTATGGGAGACGCAAGTTAGAAGGACACCGACCACGACCAACCACTAAAAGGACTCATTGACTTCAATTACAAACCATTTACCCCATTTGACTTCTTTTAGATGACGATTTACCAACCCCTTCTTCAATATGTAAAATCACTAAATTCCAGCCCCATTTACTGAGCCATGGTGACTCCTCGTACTTAATTTCAAGGACAACTCATGATATATGATTATCACTAACCATAATTACTACAATAACATACCAGGAATGAAAAATTTCATTACATTTACCTCACTTACCTTGCAATAGGATATCCTTCACAACTCATCTCATATGTTAGTATCAATATATAAACTGCCATGACATCTTCATAAAATCCAGCATCATTACATTATAATATAAGGACCTCGCAAATCACTAACTAAATTCATGATAACTACAATGACATCACCATAGCGCTAGAATTATTACATTATGATATAAGGACTTGCAATTTAACCATCTAAGCTGCAAGGTCATTACACTAATGATTAAAACATTATTGTTCCAATATATTGCATCAGATTACACTGTCAATTCCTCACATTTAATTCATACATTCCATCCTAAGACGATCCGTTATATTAGCATTACCTTACCTTCATTCTAATATGGTGTAGTAGAATTGCAATAACTTGTTGAAATAACCTTACAATACATTATCCTTAATACATTTACCCTAACATAATGTAAAAATGTAATAATGTAATAACTCTGAATCTGGCGGATACATTTGGGCAGTAATAAATCTGGAGGTTACCTAATTCTAGTAAGGCAATAGTAATAATAAGGCAGTGAGATTTAAATAACAAATGACGAACTATAACAAAATATCAATTAAACTAAAATAAGGAAGGTAACAATCTGAAAGGTAATGCTCATGATAATTCTTTTTAAGTGGACGGAGTTCGAATGTTTACCCACAAATGACGATAGATGATAATAACAAATTAGCAATAACAACAATAAAACAATTCTGGAAGTAATGGTTCTGATAATTCTTTTCAACGCTAACTGGAATTACAGTTTAGATTTATAAGGATTCATAAATAGTTATGAATCCTGAACAGTGTGGAAGTATAATGGTGAAATTCCAATAACATTACCATAACATTATCTTTAATACATTTACCCTAACGTAATGTAAAAATGTAATAATGTAATAATCTCTTGATATGGCGATTACATTTGGGCAGTAATTAATCTGGAGGTTACCTAATTCTAGTACGACAGTAATAACAATAAGGCAGTGAGATTTAAAATAACAAATGACGAAATATAACAAAATATCAATGTAACTAAAATAAGGAAGGTAACAATATGAAAAGTAATGCTCATGATAATTCCTTTTTAAGTGGACAGAGTTCGATTAATTACCCACAATGACGATAGACGATAAATAACAAATTAGCCATAATAAGAATAAGCAAATCTGGAAGTAATGGTTCTGATAATTCATTTCAACGCTAACTGGATTTACAACTTAGATTTATAAGGAATCATAAATAGTTATGAATCATGAACAGTTTGGAAGTAAAATGGTGAAATTCCCTCCCTGCGCTGTCTGACCGAACTATCCAACGCTGGCGACGGGCATTGGTCATTCAGAAACCAAGCGTAATTAAAAAGGACAGTGGCTGACCTTGAGTATCCCTGGATGGATTAGCCAACTACCAATCAACTGAAGGGCGAGGGCAGGCGGTTGAGATCCAGTCGTCGGGCAAAGGGTAAGGCAAGGGCAAGGCATTTTGTTTATACCGTAAGAGGGTAAGGCAGCAAGGTCAATTAATGCATTCACTGCCTAGTGATAGCAGGAATGTAAGAGTTCAGGCGTTCCCATTCCTCAACATAATCGCATTCCGCCTAGCTTTAATCCTTACCATAAAACAATTAAATTATTAAAAATAACCTTATCCTAACATTCGCACTAACACCTAACATCACGAAGCATCAATCATCACCACAAGACAATAATAATATGGGAAATATAAATGCGGCCTTACCCACTACCAATCGAAGGAAATAAAGATGTATCCCTATCAATACACGCCCAGGTCACCATGGAGTCGCCCAGCCATAAAACAAACGCAAGCCACGAATGGGGACGCCTAGCAAGAGATTAAAATGCGGGCCACAAATGGGGATGCCCAACAATAGTTTAAAACATGGGCCATGAATGGGGATGCCCAGCAA
The DNA here is from genome assembly GCA_000966675.3 of Picea glauca. Classification (NCBI taxonomy): domain Eukaryota; kingdom Viridiplantae; phylum Streptophyta; class Pinopsida; order Pinales; family Pinaceae; genus Picea; species Picea glauca. The sequence goes on from JZKD02S1643807.1 coordinate 349,435, forward strand.
ACAAATAAACCGCCCACTGCATATATAAAAATGCCCAGTGTATAAAAGAGAAAACCCACTGAAGAAAAACGCCCCCTATATATATAAAAACGCCCAAGGTAAAAGGAGAAAACCCACTGAAAAAAAAACCCACTGCATTACAACGATGCCCCCAACGGAACACACGCCTACTGAATACAAATTTTCCAGAAACCCTACGACTATACCAAACATAAAAATGAAATAACCAATGCAGTTTACAGGGACAGCTTTGAAGGAAATTTCCAGAACTGATTACCATCGCTGATCTACAGAAAATACCCCTATTTTTTGTTTTATGCAGAGTTTAAGGAACGAGGAAATGACATTTCACTACAGTACAATCATAATCTCAGCAGTAAATAAATAAGCATTCTACTCTACTGAAAACATGAACATACCATTTCCTTGTTGCTTTCCGCAATGACTCCCGTGCTCCGTGCCGCTCCATTGCCTTGTTGCTTGCCGACCATAGAGGACTCATTGGTACCTCCCAGCCAAAATCTAGGGGTACTCTGCTTCCCCCTCAGCCCCCCGAGCCACAGAGGGGCCACACACAGTTCAGACAACAACCTAGATTCCCAACTCACCTCCAAGGCTGAGCTACCACTCAATAAGCTAAGAAAATCCCCAACTCCTCACAAGCAATCCGTCCAGTTTGTAATTTTGGCAGCATAACAATACCCCA
>JZKD02S1643807.1:350150-367038 GCA_000966675.3 Picea glauca
TTTTTTTTTTTGGAATTTTCTTTTTGTTACACTACGAAGGTGATGTCATTCTCCCACCAGTTAGGAATCAATTTCTTCTTTGCAAAGTTTTAAAACTATTAGATTTTCTTTAAAACTTAACCTCGTTATCGCCCCAATAATTTCATGAAGACCAACTATTACTTAGGTGGGTTTTTGTTTAATTTGTTATTTTTATTCCAGGGTTTGTTCTTAGGGTTAGACTAAATTTTTACCCTAACAGTTTTTAGACTTAGTACTAGATTCTGAACTGGACGTCACTGGGTTAGGGAATTTGTTTAGGAATATCTTAAGGTGCTAAGGTCTTAGGGCTATTTAGGTTTTTTTCCTTCATCCACATCAATGCGACGTACCCTTCAGGACGCACTACATGCTCCAAAGGTGTCACTCGCCTCGTTCATTTCCTTTACGCGACGTGCCCTCCAGGATGCACCACGTGCTCCAAGGGTGCCACTCGCCAACTGGACTGATTGGTAGACATTTATAACCCCTGGAGTCAACACTCCACCAGGTGAACTTGTGGGAGACTAAGGGTTCTAAGGAATAAGGCCCCCGCCTTATTGCGCGCCCCTTAGAATCATTGTGAGCAACTGTCGCAGTCTTCCCTCACGACATCGTGGATCCTCTCGAACTAGGTAATCGTTAACCTACAGTTCGAGCCACGACGGGAGTGCTAGTAGGTGGTGGCAGGGTTGTTGTCCACCCCTCTCCCTCAACCTCTCTGGAGTCTGGTCGGCAAGCTATCGTCAGCTTGCATAATCAACAATCATGTTAGAAATGTCGTCATCAAATCATCAAATCAATGAAACATCACAGTAAATATATCAACCCCAAAAGAACACTCCCTGACTCAGTTCGAAGTCCAAGGGGGTTCTACCAATGCCTCTGCATCCTCAAGGTCAAGAACCCTGCACACTCAATAAAACAGAGTCAGCATCACCTGTGTCAATCAAAACTAGTAAAACATCATGTCGTCTTTCAATCACATCATAATCAAGTATAAATGGTTTAACATCACAAAAGTCCTGATCACTTGTGAGCAAGTGTCCTAAAAAATAAGTTTTCTCAGTGTGCCAGAGCGGGATGTTACAGATATCAAGCGCTTCCTGGCTAATGAGTACCCTTATTCCCATGGTTTGTGCTCCGAGCCACGCTATGACTTTGTTTCTAATTTACCGCATTGCCTAAATAAAAATCATAGCTACCCTAGGATCAAGCTACCTAATGAAACCCTCGACATTTTAAACAAACCCTCACTTGCAATTTCGAAGCCCAGACAGTCATTGTGTGACCAATGTAATGTGTAGTTGGAACACTACTATACCGACGTTCCCTTATTACAGTCCAAAATCAAATCATTGGAAAACCAAGTTACAGTGTTGAAAATCCAAAGGAACAAGCTCCAAGCTAATGACAAGAAGAAGAAAACCACTGGTTCCATCGTATTTAGGAATGTCGAATTGGCTACAGCCTTCGTCAATTACAAACTATCATGATCAAGTTGTCTGCTCATCATCCAGGTATGAATTTCGATATCAGTTCCATTATATGAATTTCTAGGATTAATATAATGAATTGAGTTTGGTTTTCAAATAGCTCTGTCCATTGTTTGAAATGACTCTGTCATAGCCATATAAAAAACGGTTATGTTGTGGATCTTGTACATTGTTCTTGTTTTGCTAAAATTAAATGAAGTTATGATTTGGTTACACGATTTGGTTGTGCCCAGTTTAGCAATTGATTGGTTTTCACTGGGTTTGATTCGTTTGTCTGTTGGTTTGAGTTAACAAAATCAGTGGTTTTTTCTTTCGCTTGGATTTTGTTTGTATCTAACCTGAACATGAGGTTTTTACGCTAAAATTAGAACACGGTTCTATTTTGATTTAACATGATGTTGTTGTCATTGGATATCAATGGCTCTGATTTAGTTCTTGTGATTTGATTGTTGAGACGATTTCATAGGATTGAATTGGCTTGATAAATACGATGTAGTCTATTAAATTGGAAAAGCGACTCTGTTTTGTCAACATTTTCGTTTGGATTTGGATTATATCTGACATGTGCAAAAGATCTCTTCGCCAAAATCATGGAACTGTGTTGATTCACAACGACTATGTTAAACTCAAACTGTTCGATTCGCTCTTGTTTTGATTGGATTACTGCGTATATTGAGTGAGCACGATTGTTTTTATCAGTTGGATTCGTATCGAAAATAGACTTGATGCTGCTCTGTTGATTTTAATTTTCAAAACTGAGTTTGTTAAACTCAGATCGACATATATCATCTCTGTTGAATTCGTATGATAAAATTCGGTTAATAGTTCATCTTGAAAGGAATTCAAGTAATGATTTCGTTGAAAGTCAATCGATTTTGTCTGCCCCTAATTGGCAATAACAAATGATTGAACGACTCTTACAGATCTTGTTATAAACCAATTAATTCCACTATGATTTCATTTGTGATAATTTACATACCAGTTTTGATTTGATTCGTTGATAGCATGGATCGTTTGTTATGTTTAATATAGTGCGATCAATTTGAGAAAACGATCCTGTTAATTTGGTTTGGATTCGAAGTGAATTTGTGTATAGTTGAAGCAACTATTTGTGATTTCAATTGATTATGAAAACGATTTCATTACTGTTCGGTTATCCAATACGATGTTGTTTACCCAAATTGGTTATAACGAATTAAACAGAGTGTAGCTATCTAGGTTATCATTTGATTTAGTTTGTTCAATTTGCATACAAGTGTCGATTTGAATGACGCTTTTAGCAATCAAATATATTTTGATAGTTTGAATGTATTTTCTAATATTTGAATTGATTTTAATAGGATTCTGTGTTTGATTTAGACCAGCTACATAATCGCAAGATTCTGTAGCTAGTCTTTAGAATTAGATTTTTATCAATTTTATCAACAAAATATCCTCTTAAACTGTCCATTTTTTTACCTCTTTCAGGTACATTCGAATTGCATTAGGCATGTTGTGGCAGTCTAGGAGATATTTATGTGATATAGTTTTATTTTTAAGTTGTTAGTTTGAGTTAGAGATAGGAACTTGGGATATCATCCCAGATTTTCTGTAAACAGTTTTGATAACTTCCACAGGGATGTTTTACCCTGTAGGTATTTAAATACTTATTATTTTTGGTAATAAGAAACATCTTCACTTGTGGGAGAACCAGGCTATGGATTTCTGATACAAACTGAGACGAGAGTTGATGTCTTGTAACAACTTTCACTTTCAATATATCAAACTTTTGTTTCAAGTTTATGGATATCAGTTTGCATTTGATTATAGACTACTTTAGCTATCATAATCTATTGCAGGATGATATGATTTGATTAATGTGTTATCCATATCTAATCTCTTTCATTATTTAATACATCAATTACTTTGTTTCAGTTAATGAATTACATATTTCTCTTCTTCGTTAATTGAATCATTTTGTATAGATCTTTGCATGCAAATTTATATAACTGTGAAGATTTATAAATCATAAGATTGCTGTAATTTTTATGTCTTGTTTGTCCTGTAATTATATTTAAAGAGCACTACAAATTTCCATTTACGAGAATCTCTTGGATAATACGGTGTGGGTTTCCTCCCTCCGATCAGCTAAGAAAATTATTACATACAGGACAAACCTGGAGCGTTTCTTTAGGCCAATTTGTTATTTATTTGATAGTTAATTTGTTAGTATAATTTAAGTAGTTTAGTTAGATATATGTGTAATTTAGATTTGTAGTTAGAGTTAGTATATTAGTTGTTTAGTTTAGATAGTTTTTATTTTATTTCTTTTTCATAAAATCATAAAAATCAAAAGACAATAGCTCTCGCTGTCTTAGACAGAATACAAATGAGTTTTTCAGGTTTTCATTCAAATCTGTAAATTGTAAATATTGTACATTTGTGAATAAGATTTATTTATGTTAGTAGTTAGATATTTAATTTCTTAGAGTTAGCATAGTATTATATAGTAGATTAGAATAGTTATATTTGTTTAGATTGTTTTAATAGTTGTTTTTAGTTAGATTAGTTATTTTAGAGTAGTTTTCTTTTCGTTTTCTTAGGACTTAGATCATATAACAGAGCCGCTAAACCCATCAGGGTGGGTTATCCCAAATGGCTTGGGTTATTAGACAACCCCGGACCGGATCCACTCTCCCAGTTGACGGAGGGTCAATTTCGTCCGCCAACAACGCCCTATCTATATTGCAACCCGTGTATGTATGCGACCTATCTGTTATGCTGTCTATGCATGCCTTCTGAAAACTAGGGTTTTCTCTCTTCTGAAAAATTCTAACCCTCTTTAGCCTCTTTCACATCAACCTGCAACATATCACTATGTCCAAACTGTAACTGTACCTTGGGCATACATCCTCATACATATCCTTTACCCAAAGCATCTATATATTTCTCTATTCATGTGCCATATAAGTGTGTGTAATCATGAACAAGTATAATAAATATCACATGAGGTAGCCATTAAAACCTTTTTGATATATAACCTATCAATACATCAATCACTTCACAAATACAAGCTCTCAACCATGTATCACAATATCCCTTAACCATATGCAAAGAAATGCAATATGTGCCTAAACATTAATAACATATATCAATGATAAATATTGATTATACCAACACTATATTTTTGTAGATCAGAATTATATATATAGTCCCATGCAACCACTAATATCTCTAGGGAAAATCCTCAAACCTCCATAATTTTTTCTCATGTATACAAAAAAATCCAAATACTCATAGAAATAAGACATAATTTTTGAACCAATAGATATATTTGATGTACTTGATCATTGTAGACCTTCCTAGGATCTTGCTTTCAGACTCTAGAGACCTGAAATCTTCATTTTCTCATGTTTATAGGGATTTTCTTTCATGTATGCTCCCTAATATACTGATATCCCATGTACATACTCACTCTGCTGCACTGTAGCCCGCGTACACTTAAAAAACTAGGGTTTTCCAGTATTTTCTGTAATTCTAAAACTTTCGCTGTCAACCCTTCATGCTACCTCAGACTTGTGCAACTTCAGATATATCGATGAGTACCTGCAACAAACCTTACACAATAATAGATATTCAATGTGATCAATAGTTTCTAATAGGAGAGACTTGCTCTCTTATTTATACTTCCATGTAGCTTCCTCAAGGGGTTACCTTCTAACCAACTTAACCCAATTTCCTTCTTTTAGGTCTAACCCACTTCTAACCACTTGTCCACTTCTGACCCACTTTGCTACAAACAATAAATTCTCCACTTCTAGTTGTAACTAATTTATTTTTAATTATTTTCTTATTGCAACAACTTAACCCAAGATTAACTCCTATTTTTATTCACTTGACTAGTCAACTTCTTTTAGGAGCTTCTAGAATAATTTTGACTTCTTTGACCTTCTAGATAACTCACGAGGGTTCTCCAACTTCACAAGGCCATAAATTTCTAACCGTGAGGAGTTATGTGGAATTTCACATATCACTGAAAATGAAATGACATGTACTATCCATATAGAATAATATTACCTACAAATATATTAAAATTCATACCATAATGCATCAATCAAACTGAACTCCCTTAACCATACTATTGGGGCTACTGGAATTTGTTGTTGAACTTGATTCAAGGGTTGAAATAAATGACAACCAACCCAAGGTGGCTACAATCCCATATGTTTTTCGGCTACAACTAGAAGGTGGATACAACCACTTATCCTTTCCCCATCCTACTACCCTAAAATACAAGTGTCAAATGAAGAAACCACTACCACATTGTCACTGTGAGATATACCACTATAAATCTGTACCAACCTGTATCACTGACCTGTATCCCACATTTACCACTGCCCTGTAATCAACCTATACCATAACTGAGCCTGTACAAAAAAAACCCACAGATACACAACCTATATATTATACAACACACATATGTAAGTTCCCTATCTATACTGCAGCCCACGTATGTACACGACCTATCTGTTATGATGTCTGCATATACCTTATGAAAAAATAGGGTTTTCTCTCTTTTGAAAAATTATGACCCTCTACAGCCTCTTTCAAATCAACTTGCAACCTATCACTGTGTCCATTCTGTAACTGTACCATGTCCATACATCCTCATACATATCCTTTACCCAAAGCATCTATAAATGTCTCTAGTCATGTTCCATATAAGTGTGTGTAAACATGAACGAGTATAATAATTCTCACATGAAGTAGACATTAAAAACTTTATGATATTCATCCTGTCAATACATAAACCACTTCAAAGATACAATCTCTCAACCATGTATCACAAGAACCCTTAACCATATTCCAAGAAATACAAGATTTCCCCCAACACTAACAAGATATATCAATAATAAATATTGATTATACCAGCACTATATTTTTGCAGATCAGACTTATTCAGAACATGTAGTAACTACTCTCTCTAGGGAAAATCCATAAACCTCCATAACCATTTCTCATCTATAAAACAAAATCTAACTACTCATAGAAATAAGACATACCTTTTGAACCAGCAGATAGATCTGATGTACCTGATCACTGTAGATCATTTTGGGATCTTGCTTTCAGACTCTAGAGACCCAACATCTTCATATTCTCAATATTCTAGGGATTTTCTTTCATGTACGCTCCCTAATATACTGCTATCATGCGTACATACATTCCCTACTCCACTGTAGCCCACATACACCTCAAAAACTAGGGCTTTTTCAATATTTTTTGTAATTTTAAAAATTTTGTTGTCAACCCTTCATGCTACCTCAAACTTTCCAACTTCAGATATATCAATGAGTACCTACAATAAACCTTACAAAAAAATATATATTCAATGTGCTCAATATGATATAATATGAGATCCTTGCTCTCTTATTTATGCTTCCATGTAGCATCCTCAAGGGGTTACCTTCTAACCAACTTAACCCAATTTCCTTCTTTTTGGGATAACCCACTTCTAAACACTTGTCCACTTCTAACCCACTTTGCTACAAATAGTAAATTCTCCACATCTAGATGCAACTAATTTATTTTTAATTATTTTCTTATTGCAACAACTTAACCCAAGATTATCTCCTAGTTTTACTCACTTGACTAGTCAACTTCTTCTAGGAGCTTCTAGAATAATTTTGACTTCTTTGAACTTCTAGATAACTCATGAGGGTTCTCCAAATTCACAAGGCCATAAATTTCTAACCGTGAGGAGTTATGTGGCATTCCACATATCACCAGAAATGGAATGACATGTGATATCCATCTAGAATAGTCTTACCTACAAATATATTAAACTTCATAACATTAAACATGAGTCAAACTAAATTCCCTTAACCATATTGTTGGGGCTACCAGGATTTGTTGTCGGATTTGATTCAAGGGTTGACATCAATGACAACCAACCAAATTAATTAACAATCTCCCCCTTTTGCATTGATGGAAACACTCTGATGAAAATCTGAAGTAATATCGCTTATGCCCCCCCTAGAACAATACCTACGTGATCTCTTTCCAAGAATCTAAATCTCTGACATCAATGGAAAAGTTAAATTCCTTTTTGGGGATGCCCCCCTAACAGAACTTTCCTTGGGGCTTCTCCCCCTGACTGAAATGTTCATGAATCTATTCCCCCAACTTGAATTTTCCTCTGTATGGTTCTTCCTTGTGTAAATCTAAGACATATAATATAAGAATTCAAAAAAAATCATTTGGGAGTAGAAATTATTCTGAGTATCTAGCAAAGATACTCAAAGGCTTCCATGGGAAGTTTTTTTGTGAAGATATCTGCAACCTGTTCCTTTGTCCCCACATATTTAACTCTGATGTTATTCCCTGCAACCCATTCCCGTAGAAAGTGATACTTGATTGGAATGTTCTTTGTCTTGGAGTGCATCATTGAATTCTTTGAGATACTTATAACACTTGTATTATCACAATATATAGGAATAGGATCATCATAGTCAACTTGTATATCTACTAAAGTTTTTTTTATCTATAAAAACTATGTACAACATCTTGTTCCAACAATATACTCTGCTTCAGTTGTAGACAATGATATTGATGCCTGTTTCTTTCTTAGCCATTATATCAGACACTCACCCAAGTAGAATGCCACTCCACTGGTGCTTCCTTGGTCATCAATGCAACCTTCCCAATATGCATCTATGTAGGAAATAAGTGATATATCCTTTCCTTTTGGATGCCATAATCCAAACTCTTATATTCCCTTGAGATATCTGAAAATTCTCTTCACTGCTAAAACATGTGATTCCTTTGGTGTTGCTTGAAATCGTGCCACCTGTCCAACTTCCTGCATTACATCTGGTTTGGATGATGTCACAGATAGTAAGATTCCAATCATTGACATGTACTTCCTCTGGTCAATAGACTTTGAATAATCATCTTTTCTCAACTTGCAACTGGTTTGCATAAGAGTGTTAACTGGTTTGCAATATTCCATTATGAACCTCTTTAGAATTTATCTGATATACTTAGTTTGAGAAATAAAAATGCCTTGGTTTCTTTGACATATCTGAAGACCCAGAAAGAAGGATAGTTCTCCAAGTAATGAAATTTCAAATTCATTCTCTATATCCTTTGTAAATTTTTGGCTTAACCTATCATCATCACTTCCAAAAATAATATCATCAACATAAACTTCAATTAATAAAATACTATATCGACTTACCTTAATGTAGAGGTTGTTGTCTACACTTCCTTTTATGAACCCTTCTTGTTTTATATATCCATCTAGTCTAGAGTACCATGCTCTGGGATCCTGTTTTATTCCATACAAGGCCTTCTTCAACCTGCACACACAATCTTTGTTTTCTAACAACTAAATCCTTTTGGCTGTTTAATGTAGACTTATTCTTCAAGTTACCCATTCAGAAAGTATGATTTCACATCCATTTGATACACTTTAATATTCTTGGAGCATGCATAAGCTAAGATCAATCAGATTGCTTCCATTTCAGAAACTGGGGAAAGCATCTCTTCAAATTCAATCCCTTCAACATGTGTGTATCCTTTACATACCAATCTAGCTTTGTTCCTTGTAAGTTGGCCATGTTCATTCAACTTATTTCTAAAGACCCACTTTGTTCCAATCACATTCTTGTACCTTGGTATTGGAATCGATTCGCAAGTGTCAGTCTTCTCTATTTGATCCAATTCTTCATTCATGTCCTTTTTCCAGAATTCATCCTTACTGGCCTCTTCAAAATTGTTTAGTTCAATCATAGATTAGAGTGGTAGGTGTAGTTGTTCTGGTGAACGAATTATTCTACTAGTCTAAACTCTGGCATCCTTGTTTCCAATAATTTGATCTGAAGCATGACTCTTCTGTACTCGTTTTCTAGGTGTCTTTGGAGGAACTTGATGAACATTCTCTTCTACTTTTGTTTGATTTTCTTCATCTTCCCCTGCTGCTGCTTCTTCATCATTTGCTTCTTCTTTTTAAACATGTTCCAATGATTCATTTTCTTATTCCTTTAATTTCCATTCACTTGTTTCATCAACTGTTACATTGATGCTTTCCAAAACTTTGTTGAGTCTTAGATTGTAACAATTGTATGCTTTCCTTGTACTTGATTAACTGACAAGTACACATTTGTCCACACGAGATTCAAACTTTCCCATTCTTCCATCTTCTCTTTTGATGTAGTAGTTGCTTCCGAACACTCTGAAGAGATTCAAATTTGTTTGTCTTCCTTTCCATAGCTCATAGGGAATTTTGTCACTATTTTTTCTGAGCATTACTATATTTTGAATGTGAAATACTGTATGCACTGTATGTATCCAAAACAAATCTGTCAATTTAGAATCCATTAACATTGTTCGAGTCATTTCCTGTACTGTCATGTTCTTTCTTTCAATAAATCGATTATGTTGAGATGTCCTAGCAATGAAGAATTGCCTATTTATTCCATTCTTGTTGAAGAAATCCATAAATTCATTTGAAGTAAACTCTCCTCCATTATCAAATCTTAAACATTTGATTTTTGAATCCATTTTCTTGTAAACCTTGAATTTTTCAAATGCTTTTGACATATTCCTGAGAAATCAAAATGCAGTCATTCTTGTATAATAATCAACTAATAACATAAAGTATTTTTGACCTTTTAAACCATTTGTTCTAATTGGTCCAACTAGATCAATACGCACAATTACTAGTGGTCTTGTTGTTGTGTATTACTTTTTTTGAACATGGTCTTTGTTTTCTTTCCTCATTGATAATGCTTGCATAACGTGTTGGTTGGTTTTGTAATCTGGGGCATTTCTCCGATTGATTCATTTTTGCTGACTTTGACGAGGTTATCCAAGTTTATGTGACCCATTCTTTTGTACCATATCCAACCTTCATCTTCCTTTCCTAGACAACATTTTTCATTTCCAATTTTACTTAATACGTATATGTTTCTTGGAGTTCTTACAGTTGTTGCAATAAAGTTTCCTAAATTTTCTTTTCTTATGTTGCACTTTTATGAATTGAATGTAAGTTTATGAACTTGGTCACACATTTGACTTACATTTAGAATATTATGTTTCATATGTTCCACTAGTAGAACATTTTATGCCTTGGTATTCATGTTTCCAATTCTGACTGCGCCCTTTCTAATGATTCTAGCTAAGTCATCATTTTCAAAGGAGATTGATCCATCTCTTTTCTTTCTTAATGTAATAAACTTGTCTTCATCACATGTCATGTGTTTTGAACAACCATTGTCAAAATACCAACAAAATTTCTTGTTTTTATCCTGTAGAGTGAGTGTGCATTAGAGTGAGTATGCATTCTTCATTATTAAATTGATCCTTCTTTCTTATCCATATTCTCTGCTGAGGTTCTTGTCTGTGATTGTTTTTATTCTATTGTGATTCTCTAGGAGGAACTGTCATTCTACAATCTTTGGCCATGTGTATGAAGTTGTTGCATTTGTAGCATTCCACTTCATTGCTCAATGATTCAAACCTTTTGTAGCTTCTTCTCCGTGTTTCATTAAGCCTTATTGGATAACCATTTTGTGCATGAATTTCAAAGTTGTTTATGTTCCTTCTATTAGCTCTTCAATTTACAACTTTATGTCCAAAATTATTACATGCATAACATAAACCAAAAAACATAGTTTGATACCTGGGAGTTGAAGATCTTCTGAAATGAGTTACTCTTCTGAATCCTTCTTCATCCCGAGGCCTGCTTGTTTCTGACTATTGCGGATTTTGAAATCTGACTCTTCTAGGTGGAGGAGTGTTCCTATGATGTTCCCTGTAAAAGTTCTTGTCTCCTCTAACTGTCTTTGCATAGATTCTTGGTTGTGTTTCCTTTTTTTTCTGGTCTTGGATATTGAGCCTCTTTCTGTCTGATTTTATCCTAGCCCAGAATTTTCATGATGTGGCCTTTGTCTATTGATAATATTATCCAAAATTTTTGAATTGTTTTGTATATTCTTTTGTTCAAGATATTTTCTCAAAGTAACAATCTCTACTTCCAAATTTCCAATGATCCTGTCTTTTTCTTCCAGTTGTTCTTTGAGTGCTTCTTCGATTCTTTTGTCTTCTTATATTTGAACCTTTAATTTAATGACCATCTATTCTAGTTCTCCAGAGTTTGAATTTTGAATGTCTTCTTTCTTGTATAGTTCTACCTAGAGTTTCTTGTTTTTCTTGTTTTCTCTTTTTATAACTTCTATAGGCTATAACGCTCAAAAGTTATTCTTTGTATTCAACTTCTTCTTCTTCATACTCTTTTTCCATGTCTTATTTATCAGAGTCTTCAATTTCCATGACTAGAACTCTTTCTATCTCACTTTCATTGAATTCATCTTTGTCTGATGAGGAGCAATCTTCTTTAGTGAAAAAAATTTTCTTGAAGACTTTATTTTTCGTTCTTTTCCCTTTATATGTTTGTTTGTTGTTTGAATCACTTCATTTATTTTCCTCTTCTTGTGAGGACATTTGTTAGCAAAATGATCATAGTTAAAAAAAAATGTAATCTTACGTTTATATGTGTCGTCGGTTTCCTTTTCAAATCTTCTGACAAAGTTGGCCACTTCTTCATCATCTTTCGAGATGTCACTGTTGCTTCTATATTATTTTTCCTTTTTCTTTCCATTTTTCTTTGATATTTTGAATGGTTTGAATGTTTCTTCTTTTATACCAGGATTTTCCTGTTCATTTCTCATTTCATAGGCTGGGAATATTCCAAGTAGTTCAACCATTCTTATTGAGTCTAGATATTCTCTTTCTTCTAGTGCTGATATATTAGGATCAAATCTCATTGGAAGAGATCTTAGTACCCTTTGAAAAATTATAGATTCATCAACTTCATCTCCCAATCCTATGATTGCATTCACTGTTTCATCAACTTGTAAAAATTAAGCTGCAATATTCTCATCTTCCTTCATCTTTAGATGTTCAAATTGACCTCTGTAAGTTTCAAGCTTTGCTTCTTTGACTTTTGAATCTCCTTCATAAATATTTTGAAGTTTGTCCCAAATATTTTTACTGGAGCTACAATGCATAACTTTGGTATATACTGAATCACAAAAGCCATTTAGAAGTGCATTTATGTCTTTTGAATTATTTAGACTGAATTTTGTTTCGTTTCCATTTGTTGGAGGATCTGTTGGTTCTTTGTATCCATCTACAAATGATTTCCAAACCTCAAATCCCTATGCATGTACATATGTTTTCATCCTTCTACTACATAATGCATAGTTTGGTCCATCAAACTATGGTATTCCATTTTTATACATACTGTTTCTCTCCATAATCTACCTTTCAGTGGTTAAACTGATTTCTGAAGGAACCTTGCTCTGATACCAATTGTTGGATTACTGAGAGGGGGAGTGAATCAGTAATAGATATTTTTAGTCCTTTTTAACCACATTATGCAAGTGTTATTTATCTTTGTGATCAATATAGCATTATCATCCAATAAGTGCAGAGTAAATAAACCATGAACAAATTAACAATCATACACATACACAGTACACCAATATTTTTACATGGAAACCCAATGCGGGAGGAAAACACATAATGATTTTTCTTATATTTCTTTAAGAATTACGTTCATTGGAAAACTAAATTCCTTTGTTTTCCAACTGCAACTGGAAGGAGGCTCTGACCCCCTATATTTTTCAGGATACAACCTAAGGGAAACTACAAATCCCCTATTCTCTAGCTAAAACCAGAAGGATGCTACACCCCCTCTGTTCCTCAGCTACAATCGAAAGGTGGCTACAACCACCTATCCTTGCTCCTTCATGTCGCCCTGAAATATAAGTGTCAAATGAATAAAACATTGCCAATTTGTCACTGTGATATATACCACTATAAATCTGTACCCACCTGTATCACTACTATAGCCAAACTATACCACTTCCATGTAATAAACCTGTATATGAACTGAACCAATATAAAAAAAAAACACAAATACGTGACCTATCTGTTATGAAGTACACATATGTAGTATGTACACGCTCTATATATACTACATCCCACATATGTATGCGACCTATCTATTATGCATCATGCGTATACCTTCTGAAAACTAGGGTTTTATCTCTTTTGAATTTTTTTTACCCTCTGCAGCCTCTTTCACATATACCTACATCCTATCACTATGTCCATACTATAACTATATTCTGTGCATACATCCTCATACATATCTTTTACCGAAAGCATGTATATCTCTCTATAGTCATGTGTCATATAAGTGTGTTTAATCTTGAACAATTATAATAAATCTCACATGAACTAGACATTAAAACCTTTATGATATTCAGCCTCTCAATACATCAACCACTTCACAAATACAAGCTCTCAACCATGTATCACAAGAACTGTTAACCATATGCCAAGAAATACAAGACGTGCCTCAACACTAAGATATATCAATGATAAATATTGATTATACCAACACTATATTTCTATAGATCAAAATTATACAAAAGGTCCCATGCAACCACTAATCTCTCTAGGGAAAATAATCAAACCTCCATAACTATTTTTGATGTATACAAAAAAATCCAACTACTCATATAAATAAGATATACCTTTTGAACCAATAGATAGATTCGATGTAATTGATCACTATAGACCTTCTTGGGATCTTGCTTTTAGAATCTAGAGACCTGACATATTCATATTCTCAAGTTTCTAGGTATTTTCTTTCATGTACATGCCCTAATATATTGCTAGCCCATGTACATACACACCCTACTCCACTGTAGCCCACGTACACCTAAAAAACTAGGGTTTCTTCAGTATTTTATGTAATTCTGAAACATTCACCATCAACCCTTCGTGCTACCTCAGACTTGCGCAACTTTAGATATATCAATGAGTACCTACAATAAACCATACATAATAATAGATATTCAATGTTCTCAATAGCTTCTAATAAGAGATCCTTGCTCTCTTATTTATACTTCCATGTAGCTTCCTCAAGGGGTTACCTTCTAACCAACTTAAACCAGTTTCCTTCTTTTAGGGCTAACCCACTTCTAACCACTTGTTCACTTCTAACCCACTTTTCTAAAAATAGTAAATTCTCCACTTCTAGTTGAAACTAATTTATTTTTAATTATTTTCTTATAAGAATAATTGATTCCATGATTAACTCATAGTTTTACTCACTTGACTATTCAAGTTCTTCTAGGAGATTCTAGAATAATTTTGACTTCTTTGACCTTCTAGATAAGTCAGGAGGGTTCTCCAACTTCGCAAGGAAATAACTTTCTAACCGTGAAGAGTTATGTGGTGTTCCACATATCACCAAAAATGGCATGACATGCACTATACATATAGAATAGTCTTACCTACAAATATATTTAAATTCATACCATTATACATAAATCAATTTGAATTCCCTTAACCATACTGTTGGGGATACCATAATTTGTTGTCGAACTTTCTTCAAGGGTTGACATCAATGGAAACCAACTAAATTAATTAACAATATCCCACTTTGGCATTCATGGAAATAGTATGATGAAAATCTAAAGCCATGTCACTTATGCTCCTTGTGTGAGCAATGCTCCCGCTGGAACCATGCTTCAATGCTCTCTTTCTAACGATCTAAGTCTCTGACCTGCATCTGGTGAATCTCTCCCCCTTTGACATCAATGACAAAGGTAGCCTCATGTTTGAGGTTTATCCCCTTAACTGAAATGTCCTTGGGGATGCTCCCCCTGACTGAACTCTTCTTGAACACATTCCCTTGACTTGAATTGTCCTATGTATGTTTCTTCCTCATGTAAATAAAAGACATATAAGATAAGCATTAAAACAAAATCATTTGGGAGTATAAATTAATCTAAGTCTCTAGCGAAGATACTCAAAGGATTCCCTTGGAAGCAATTTTGTGAAGATATATGCAACATGTTCCATTTTCCCCACATATTCAACTCTTATGTTCTTCTCTGCAACTTGTTCCCATAGAAAGTGATACTTGATTGGAGTGTTCTTTTTCTTGGAGTGCATCACTGGATTCTTTGAGATACTGATAACACTTGTATTATCAAAATATATAGGAATGGGGTCATCATACTCAACCTATATATATGTCTAAGTTTGTTTCATCCATAGAGCATGTTTACAACATGTTATTGCTGCTATATACTCTGCTTCAGCTATATAAAATGATACATATGATCATTTCTTTCTTAGCCATGATACCAAACACTCACCCAAGTAGAATGTTGCTCCATTGGTGCTTCATCGATCATCAATGAAACCTTCCCAATATAGATCTATGTAGGAAATAAGTGATATATCCTTTCCTTTTGGATACCATAATACAAACTCTTATGTTTCCTTGAGATATCTGAAAATACTCTTCACTGCTAAAACATGTGATTCCTTTGGTGTTGCTTGAAATCGTGCCATTTGTCCAACTGCTTGCCTTACATTTGGTTTGAATGTTTTCACATATAGTAAGTTTCCAATCATTGAACTATATTGCCTTTGGTTTGTATACATTGAATCATCATCTTTTCTCAACTTGCAACTAGTTTGCAATATTCCATTCTGAACATATTTAGCATTTCTCTAATATACTTAGTTTTAGAAATAAAAATTTATTGGTTTCTTCGACATATCTGAATATCCAGAAAGAAGGATAGTTCTCCAATTAATGACATTTCAAATTCATTATGCATATCCTTTGCAAATGTTTATCTTAACCTGTCATCATCACTTACAAAATAATATCATCAACATAAAATTCAATGAATAAATACTATCTTGAGTTACCTTGATGTAGAGGTTTTTGTCTACAGTTCCTTTTCTGAACCCTACTTGCTGGATCATGTTGTCATTGATGCCAATGGTTTGATTATTTGGGAGATTGTTGGATCATATTTCATTGATGTAAATGGTTTGTTTTGATTGATGTCATTGATTGGTGTCAAGTAATTGATTGATATGATGCCCTTGATGAGAATGATATATGTCCAAGTGGAAACCAATTGATAAACATGGATAATTGATATGATGCACTTGATAAGAATGATATATGTCCAAGTGGAAACCAATTGATAAATATGGATCATTGATATGATTCATTGATGAAGATAGATCAATGAAGTTGTTGGTGAAACTATCCTACATGGATAGTGTTTGTCATGCCATTTTCGGTGGTATGTGGAATGTCACATAACTCCTCACGGTTTGAGAGTTATGTCCTTATGAAGTTGGAGGACCCCCATCTGATGGCTTGAAGCCCCAAAAGGTCAAAGAAGTAAAAGTGCTTGAAAAAAAGAAATCATTATTTAAATGATAAAGTAAAGTGACAAAATCAAGAAGGAATATTTAAATGATAAAGTATTGGAGAACTTTCTATT
>JZKD02S1643807.1:390707-404945 GCA_000966675.3 Picea glauca
TAGCTACCTTTGGAAGTCATTACTTCCCTTGAACAATAACTATTGATTATTTCTCATATATTGTGCATGGTGTATTGTGGTGTATTGGTGTAACTCTTATACTATTGTTCATTACACATTGGATATAGTTGAATGGTTTAAGTATAAGTTGAAAAAGGTTTTAAATTGTACTTGATATTGATTCACCCCCCTCTCAGTATCAACAAAAAGAGCCCTACATTGTTCACCCTCCCCCTCTCAGTGTAGTCGGTGTGTCTAACATGCCATTTCATATTATTACCTCTGTTTTCTTGCAATTGAGCCAAAACCATCATCAATACGTGAATAATTTCTTAAAAGAAAATTTGAGAAGCATAGAATAATCTAACTTCAAATAAAATTTTGAATGGATTTTAAACTTTATTGGTGTTCTTAATTATTTTCAGATGCATCAGTGCACTAAATTATGAGAGACACATAATAGTGTCCTTCATTTTTTCTTTCGCAAAGAAAAAGGTCTACAAAATTTTAAATTTAGAGGTCAGCATTTGTACTTTGTCAATATATTAATTGTTTGTCGGTGTGTTTTTATGTAAAAATGACACCAATTATTTTTAAACTGTAGTGCACTGAAATATAAGTTACCAAGAAGAAATAGCATGTGAAATTATCATCAATGCACTGAAATATACAGTGAAAAAATGAGTGGGGATTTTATTTTTCTAAATGTATGTGTTTATAAATGAAGATAATAATCATTATTTCATTCTTTTGCAAAAATTTAGAGGGGAGATTTGTGCAAGATAGAATTACCAACAAATACTTTGGAGTGGGTAGATTTTTTTGAAGAGACAAATTTGTAAGGGATCGTTGTATGTCACATACAAATATGTAGAGGAAAAATTTTAGGTAGGTGATTTCATTCTATTGATCATATTAATTTTTTCCCTATTTGACTCAAACAATTTTTAGTGCATTCCCAGAAAAATTAACTGGTTTCATAGCCTACCTTCGATATTGGAAACCCTAGATTTATTGTTTCTCTTGGTTTCCCTCTCTATATTTCACAAGGAGATTTTGTTTAAGCAATAGATTTTTATATAGTTTCTTTAATTGAATATGGGGTATTTGTTATCTATTGAAATTGGACCACTCATTGCAATGGATCCAAAACCCCTGTTGTCGCTATTATTTTTCTTTAAATAGTTTTGCGGTTAGTGTTGCACATTGTATAGGAATAACATAATGGTGTGCATGTTCCTGTCAACAACACCGTTGAGTTTAAAATGTAAATAAAAAAAGTTTTAATACCGAAAGCATCATGATTTAAATTTCTCCCCAGGTTCAGCGGTGCACAATAAACAATAATGAGACACTAGTGCTTCTATTAATTTATAGAACACTGCGTGAATATAACAATTTGTAAACAATTTTTTGTTTATTTTTTAACAACATGATAATCATATATTGTTTCATATACATATGTTTAATGTATCGATGTGTACTATTTTATTATATGCACCAAAATCTTAGTTTGTAAAAAATATTTCATTATTTCTATATTTGATGATTCTTAGAGTTTTATTTATTTTTAGAAGATGGATGATAGAATTTCAAGGAAAACAATTGTTGGATTATTGAGAGGGGGGTGAATCAGTAATAGTGAAATTTAATCATTTTTCACCATAAAATTCAAGTGTTATATCAATGTAGAATTATCATCCAATAGTTGCAGAGTAAATAAACAATGAAAAAATGAGAAATCACACACATAAACAATACACCAGTGTTTTACGTGGAAACCAAAAGCGGGAGAAAACTATAGAATGCTTTTTCTTATATGTATTTAAGAATTACAGTCATTGGAAGCACCAACTTCCTTTGTTTTCTAGTTGCAACTGGAAGGAGGCTCCAACTCCAAAAATAAAATGACCCACAAGATGAAATTTGTACCACAACTAATTGGATATGTTGTCTCAATGGCCTATCAATTTCAC
This sequence comes from Picea glauca, assembly GCA_000966675.3. Taxonomy (NCBI): domain Eukaryota; kingdom Viridiplantae; phylum Streptophyta; class Pinopsida; order Pinales; family Pinaceae; genus Picea; species Picea glauca. The sequence goes on from JZKD02S1643807.1 coordinate 392,684, forward strand.
AGTCTGGATCATTCTATAAAAACAGTTATTGCGAAAATGGTGAGATGATCTGCAAATACCATACCTTAGAGAGAATCATCAGAAGAATTTATCCTCCTTTGAATTTCGGCCTTCTTTACTTCACCTTCTCTCTGAAATTAGTCTTAGATATCCTTTGGTTACTTCAATCACCTGTATATATTCAATATGCTCAAGTGTGATTAAACTCAGAGAGTCTTGCCTCTTATTTATACTTTCATGTAGCTTCCTCAAGGGGTTTCCTATTAGTAATTTATCCATTAACTTTATTATTTAAATAATTTATTTTGTGTCCACTTTGACTTATAGTACACTCATCAATTCACTTTACCTCAAGGGGTTACCTTCTATCCATCTTAAACCACTTTCCTTATTTTAGGGCTAACCCACTTCTAACCACTTGTCAACTTAGTAATTTCTCCATTAACTTTATTATTTAAAAAATGTATTTTGTATTCAATTTGAATTATAGTAAACTCATCACTTCACTTTATTATTTACCTTCTAAAATCTCTTAAACCACTTTGAATACTTTGACCTTTTGGGGCTTCAAGCCAACATATGAGGGTCCTAAAAATTCGTAAGGCCGTAACTCTCAAACCATGAGGAGTTATGTGATGTTCCACATACCAATAGAAATGGAATGACATGTAATATCCATATAGAATAGTATTACCTACAAATATAGAAAAACTAATGCCATTATACATCAAAAAAACTTGGGTCCATTACCCAAACTCAGGTTCTCCAAATTCACATGGCCATAACTCTCTAGCCGTGAGGAATTATGTGATTTTCCACATACCACCGGAAATGAAATGACATGTACTACCCATATAGAATAGTATTACATTCAAATATATTAAAACTCATACCATTATGCATAAAACAAACTTGGGTCCATTACCCAAACCTTTGTGCTACCCGAATTCACTACTGGACTTTCTCCAAGGGTTGACATCAATAACTAAGCATTGACATCAATCTACAATAGCAATATCCAATGGTTGACATCAATGAAAACCAACAATCCATACCAATTTTCCATCAACCTAAGCCAACTTTTCTACAATCTCCCCCTTTGGAATTTATGGAAACATCAACATTGATGGAAACACTTAGTCATGATAACATTCATGCTTATACTCCTCATCAATGTTTCTATCTCTCCACCTTTGACATCAATGGGAAAGGGTATCTCCCTTTGGGGCTGCTCCCTTTAACTAAACTCTCCTTGGGATGCTCTCCCTATCTACATGCCTCTGTGCTCTCTCTCCAAGCATTTCTATCCTACAACTGATAAATATCTCCCCCTTTGTCACCAATGGAAAATGTATCTTTCCATCTGGGGTTGCTCCCCCTAACTGAACTGTTCTTGGAGATAATCCCCATGACTGAACTTTTCCTGAAACTAATCTCCCAACCTGAATTTTCCTATTTATGGTGCTTCCTCATGTACATATAATACATATAAGATAAGCATTCAAAAGTATTCATTTTGGAGTAGAAATAAATCTAAGTCTCTGGTGAAGATACTCAAATGATTCTCATGGAAGAGGTTTTGTAAAGCTGTCCACCACTTGTTATTTTGTGCCCACATATTCAAGTTTGATGTTCTTTTCAACAACCTATTCCCATAGAAAGTGATACTCGATTGGAATGTGCTTCGTCTTGGAGTGCATCACCAGGTTCTTTGAGATACTGATGGTTCTTGTAGTATCACAATAGATTGGAATGAGATCATCATACTCAACCTGTATATCTATTAGAGTTTGTTTCATCCATAGAACCTGTGTACAACATGTTGTTGCTGCAATATACTCTGCCTCATCTGTAGATAAAGATATTGATTATTGTTTCTTTCTTAACCATCATACTAAACACTCACCCAAGTATAACGTTGCTTCACTGGTGCTTCATCGGTCATCAATGCAACCCAACCAATCTTCATTTGTGTAGGAAATAAGTGACAAATCCTTTCCTTTTGGATACCATAATCCAAACTCTTATGTTCCTTTGAGATATCTGAATTTTTTTTTCACTGCTAATACATGTGATTCCTTTCGTGTTGCTTGAAATTGTGCGACTTGTCCAACTGCCTCCATTACATATGGTCTGAATGTTGTCACATATAGTAAGCTACCAATCATTGACCTGTATTGTCTCTAGTCTATAGACTTTGAATCATCATCTTTTTTCAACTTGCAAATAGTTTTCATAGGAGTGGTAACTAGTTTGCAATCTTCCATTCTGAACCTCTTTAACATTTCTCTGATATACTTAGTTTGAGAAATAAAAATTCCTTAGTTTCTTTGACATATTTGAATACCTAGAAAGAAGGATAGTTCTCCAAGAAATGACATTTCAAATTTATTCTGCATATCCTTTGCAATTTTTTGGCTTAACCTGTCATTATTACTTACAAAAACAATATCATCGACATAAATTTCAATTAATAAAATACTACCTTGAGTTACCTTGATGTAGAGGCTGTTGTTTGTGCTTCCTTTCCATATTTAGTAGGGATTTTTTTCATTGTTGTTTCTAAGAATTACTCTATTTTGAATGTGAATTGTTGTAGTCACTGCATGTCTCCAAACAATATCTGTCAATTTGGAATCCATTAGCATTGTTCGATCCATTTCCTGTGTAATTATCATACATTATGATAATTTGACTTTGTATCTGAACCACACTTTGAACGAATCTATGAATCCATTCTCTCATCCACTATCATATATCTGTCCAAACTTGGTAATTATTCTTACAAATCCATATCTTTCCATACTATCCAAGACTCTACTTGAGCAACTTTCCATAATGTTGACCCATTTATCACTATACTATCATGAAGTCTTGATTAATCTATCAAATTGTACTTCTTTTAACTGACTACTCTGGATTTTTCTTCTCAAACTATGCAAGCTGCTCGAAGGATGGTTCTTTGGTCTATCACAACTATCACATAGACTCCCCATGTTTAATATTCATATTACCTAGGATTCTCTAAGCCCGATGGCTCAAAACAATTCCTTCTCTGATTTGTATTCATCATTATATTCATTGGTAGATTCATCATCATCTTCATTGGTAGATTCATCATCTCTCTGATCTCTGACTTCTTTCTTTACATCTGTGGATTCATATTTCACTACAATACCTTAAAGTACAATCTCTTGAACTTGTTCCTTATTTACATTTCCTTCTTTTCTTTCAGTTATTTTCCAAACCTTTTTGTATCTGACATCTTTCTTTTTCTCTGTAGAATTTTATTCATCTCATTTTATTGCCACTCTTGTGATCTCTTTGACCTAGTCTTTGTTCACATGTTCTTCATGTTTTCTTATCCACACTTTCTTACATCTGATATCAATGTTCTCTTTAATGGAATTATTGATCATGCTTCTACAATCACGAGCTATGTGTGCATAGTTATCACATTTTTAACATTCAATGTCACATGGGGCCACATAGGCATTTATTGCTTGAACATTTATTTTATAATCCCTACAATATGAAACCTTATGTCCAAAGTTAGTACAATAAAAACAATGGCATAAAATAAATTTGCATACTTGAGAGTGAATGATCTTCTTTGTGGTGTAGTCCTTCTGAATTTCTGCCTTGACTAATCATGATCATGATTGAATCTTCTTTGTGTCTTGAACAATGATGGTCTTCTTGAATATGTATCTTTATTAGTTTTCTTATATTCTGGTTCACCATTATTCCTTCCTTTGAGTACTTCTACATAACTCTTCCTATTTTCTCCTTTCTTCTTTTCTAGCAATGTAGAGTTCTTCTCTTCATTCTCTACAACTGATGTGGATGTTTCTGTCTCCTCAACATTCTTGTTGAGTTTGGTGATTTTGAATCTTAGCGTGAAAACTTATTCTTCAAGATTCTCAACCTCTTCTTCTTTATTCATTATCTGATACTTCATGACCTCTTATGTTCTCTTTGCTTCTTCAGGTTGGATTTTCAATGTAATTATTTCTTCTACAATCTTCTCTCTTATCTACCAAACTCTTCCTCTAGTTGGTTTAAGTCATTGGTTCTTTCCTTGAGATGATCCATCAATATATTTTCTCTTTTTTGCTTCTTCTTTTTTTGTTGCTATGTTGGATTGTAAAAATTTCTTTTCATATTCTAGAGTTTCTTCAATTCTTTTGGTCTATTCTAGTTGAGCTCTTAAATTCTTGAAGACCTGCTGATATTTTTTGGAACCTTGAACACTTTCCTTTTGCTTGATGAATTCTTTATTGGATGATTTGTTTTCTTCTCTTTTTTTCTTTAGATATTCAATTGCAGTGATCACTTTTTCTCTATAATCAACTTCTACTTCTTCATACTCTTCCTCTTTTGAATCCATCTGACATGATGAGAATCTTTCTTCTTGTTCTATATCTTCATCTTCTTCGGCATTTTCTGAATCTGCGATGGGTGAAGAATATATTTCATCTAACTTATCCCAAAGTTCTTTGGATGATGAACATTTACCAACCTTTTCTCTTACCAGATTAGGTAATCCTTTCCAGATGAAATCCATTGCTATTTTGTTATTCTTCTTCAATTCCTTCTTGGTTGTAGTCTTTGCCCTTTTTGAACTATCATATCCTTTAACACATGATAGCCAAATATAATGTCCCTGTGCCTGTAAAAATAATTTCGTCCTTCTGCTCCACATATTATACTTAAAACCATTCTAACTATTAAACATTGGTACTCCATTCTCAAAATAATCTATGATCGCCTTGCAGTGGTTAAACTGTTTTCTGAAGGAACCTCAATCTCATACCAATTGTTGGATTACTGAGAGGGGGGTGAATTAGTAATAGAGAAATTTAATCCTTTTTCACCATAAAATGAAAATGTTATATCAATGTAGCATTATCATCCAATAAATGCAGAATAAATAAACAATGAACAAAGGAGAAATCACACACATACACAGTACACGAGTGTTTTATGTGGAAACCCAAAGAGGGAGAAAACCACAAAATGATTTATCTTATATGTATTTAAGAATTACATTCATTGGAAGCACCAACTTTATTTTTTTTTAGCTGCAAATGGAAGGAGGCTCCAACCCCCTAGTTTATCAGGATACAACCTGAGGGAAGCTCCAACTCCCCAATTCTCTAGCTACAACTAGAAGGAGTCTACAACATAGGGGGTTGTAGACTCAACCTGCACCAAACAACATGTACCAATAACTTGAACCATGCATCAACCATGCATAAAACTATACCTCAACCTGTACCATAAACAACCTGTAGTCAACCTGTACCATAAACAAGTGCATCAACCATTCACCAACATGTACCTCAACCTGTACCATGAACAAGTGCATCAACCATGCACCAAACCTATACATATAACATGTCACAATAACTTGTCCAAAAAACCTATCAAAACAACATGTCTCATCAATCTTATCAACCAAATAAGATCTACTCACCAAGATCAATCACCAAGAAAACTCTCAAAGATGTGCATCAACCAAGCATAACACAACAAATCATAATCATTACCAATATGAATATGTTCTTCTAATAATATACCAATACAAGTATGCTACATCATCCATAAACCATATGTCAACAATATTACTAACAAGTGACTCCAACCATGTAACACGTATGTACCAATCCTGTATCAACTACTCATCAACTACGACTCATCAATATGTACATACATCATCAACTATACACCTCATGTATGTGCCAACGCATCAACTACTTGTCTCAACCATGTACCCAACATGTACCTCAACCAAAAGATCTCATCAATTTCATCATCCAAATATGATTTGTAACTCCGTAATAGACCTGGTGTATATGATTACATACCTGAAAACCTTCCTTAACTTTAACAACAAGAGACTAGCATTTTCATCAAATGTTTCTTTAGTTTCACGTGTCTAATTTTGTATTAGTCAACAACCCTAACTTGAAATAATCATAACTATGTACTTGTAATGAATAAAGATCTAAAAATAGTACAAAATGTTCTTAAGTGTGTTTTATGCAATTCCTCTAGGTGTCATGACTTGGAACCTCTCTTAAAAAGAGCTGTAGAAAACATGGCATACCTTGTTGAATTTTGGCTTATTCTAGAGAGAGAACTTGTAGAGCGTGCCCCACACAGAATATTTGTTGTATGGATCTGAAAATTTTACATATAATACTACAGACCACACTCTAAACAAAAATGTTGTTCTTACTGAATTTGGATCTTTTATGAGGTTATGACGTTTTTACCTGAAACACCTATTTTAGAATAGTTTCAGGACTAGCCACAAACCCTATTTTCCATAGAGTGTAACTCCAAAAATAAAGCGACCCACAAGAAAAAATTTGTACCACAACTACTTGGATATGTTTTCTCAATGTCCTAGAAATTTCACTGTCTGAATAATTCTAGAAACACAATTATTTTTAAAATGGTGAGAGGACCTTTAAATAACATACCTTAGAAAGCATCATCAAACGAATTTATCCTCCCTTGAATTTCAACCTTCTTTACTTCACCTTTTCTCTGAAATTTGGCTTAGATATCCTTTGGTTACCTCAGTCACCTGTAGATATTCAATATGCTCAAGTGTGATTAAAATGAGAGATCCTTGCCTCTTATTTATACTTTCATGTAGCTTCCTCAAGGGGTTACCTTTTAACCGTTTTAACCCATTTTCCTTATTTTAGGTTTAACCAACTTCTAACCACTTGTCCAATTAGTAATTTATCCATTAAAATTATTATTTAAAAAAAAAAAATTGTATCCACTTTGACTTATAGTACACTCATCACTTCACTTTACTCAAGGGGTTACCTTCTAACCATCTTAAACCACTTTCCTTATTTTAGGGCTAACCTACTTCTAACCACTTGTCAACTTAGTAATTTATCTATTAAATTTATTATTTAAATAATTTATTTTGTATTCAATTTGAATTATAGTACACTCATCACTTAAATTTATTATTTACCTTCTAAAATATCTTAAACCACTTTGACTACTTTGACCTTTTGGGGCTTCAAGCCAACATATGAGGGTCCTCCAAATTCGTAAGGTCATAACTCTCAAACCGTGAGGAGTTACATGACGTTTCACATACCAACAGAAATGGCATGACATGTACTATCCATATAGAATAGTTGTACCTACAAATATATCAAAACTCATACCATTATACATCAAACAAACTTGGGTCCATTACCCAAACCCGGGTTCTCCAACTTCATATGGCCATAACTCTCTAACCGTGAGGTGTTATGTGATGTTCCACATACCACCGAAAAGGGAATAACATGTAACACCCATCTAGAATAGTCTTACCTTCAAATATATTAAAAATCTTACAATTATACATCAAACAAAGTTGGGTCCATTAACCAAACCTTTTTTCTACCAGAATTCGCTACCGGACTTTCTCCAAGGGTTGACATCAATCACTAAGGGTTGAAATCAATCTACAATATCACTCTCCAATGGTTGAAAACAATCACTAATTGTTGACATCAATCTATAATATCACTCTCCAATGGTTGACATCAATGACAACCAACAATCTATACCAATTTTCCATCAACCTAAGCCAACTATTTGACAACAACTTGTTGCAGTGAACACAATGGTAGCTCACCCCAAGAAAAGAACAAGGCAAGTTATTTAAGTTCTATTAAACAATAATATATTTGAATTATCTATAGGTTTTAATTAATTATGTGTTTTGGTTAAGGTCTGTCATGCAGAGAAAAATCTTAAAAACAATCGATAATATTTTTCACAATGAGTGTAAAAGAGTGTAAAATGTTAATGAAAGTTTTGCAAAGAGAGGAATTACATGGATCAAAAGGTAATGAGCATGAATGCTTTCTTTAAATTTTTATTAAAAAGAATTTCTTAACATTAATTGCTAACATGTTTTAAACACTTCATTTCACATTTTTTTTAATGTTGTGCAAGGGACTGATAGCGAGAGAACGAAATGTCATCCTAAGAAGATAAAACTCATGAAGGATGTAAACTATGATGACTTGTTCCTCAGTTCATTTGGAGTGGCCCTGAAAGTTAACGAGGGAGGATTATTTTTACAAAACCATGAGGGATATAGTGGAAATAAAATATAGACACACTTTCCACTTACAATACAAAAATCAACCCAATGACTCCAATAATTAGGTGATATACAAACTACATGAAGCATTTCCAAAGCATTGGTCAATGAGATCCATGAGACATGCCATAGAAAATACTTACAATAATAAAAAAGAATAATTTGAAAACTATTATTACTAAACATGTTTATATATAACATCTCCCAAAAGTTACCAATTTTTTTTTTTTTTCTATATTTACTTCCATGTTGATTTAAAAAAAATATTATGCTTTTCGTTTTTCTAGAAGATTATGCAAATTCCAAGGGACAAAAGAGGGGAAAACTAATATATGTTAGTAGGGATGTCCAAAAAAGTGTACAAGAAGATGGTAAAAGAAGTGAACATCATAGGAGGAGCCATCCCAACAACAATGTGCATAAGAGGTATGTAATCATTAATTTAGTCTTTTATGTACATCAAATTTAATTATCATATAAAACACTAATTTTTAATTTTTTTGATACAGAAAAAAAATCTAACCCATTTAGCACATAAGACGAGACAAAAAGGAAGAAAATGGTTGATCTGAAAGTTTGTGAGTACTTACTTTTTTTACCTTGATATTTCATATTCGTTGTGATATTTTTATTTAAATAATTAATTTACACTCATCCATGGACATCTTCTAATAGGTGGTAACAAACAAAGAAGAGCCAAGTGAAGAATTGATCGACATAGTATGGGTTATGAGTATATGTTTAAATATCAAGGTTTAATTGAACAATTTGTAAGTAGCTATGTTGTTTAACGTCCCTCATTTTATAATTAATGGAACAACATGAAACTTTTATATTAATTATATTGACTATGTTTTATCATGACATATTAAGCATACATGAAAAAGAGTATGGAGTGAAGTCATCATAAGATATTTTGAGAGGCGCATGCAATATGGATTGGAAAGAATGTGTATTGTTTATGAAACAATTGTTGCTATGGTATGTTTTTTTATTTACGCAATCATGTATATTATACAATATAAATGTAGACATACTTATTACAATTTATTTCAATGTTTGTATATGAAACATGAAGATATAAAACATCAAAAACAAGTCGATCAAGAAAACATTAGGTTAATGTCCCCGAGGTGTAGGACAGTCGGTGACGGAGTGTGTTGTTAAGCCACTGTGATGTTAAAGTCGCCGGTTCGAAACCTGCGGGGACAAAAAATCCAACCATGTTAAGGGTTGGTGTGACTCAGGCCGGGTGTGATCCCCGGGTGATTTTGACGGCTTAGATTCCCCTGAGTCGCGGTTTCTCAAGCCACAGGTTAATCGCGAGCCAACAGGTCCCACACAAATTAACAAACACAAAAAGAAAACATTAGGTTAATAAACAAAKTACAATATTACCTACAAGTGATTAAAAKTGAGGTATACACATAGMTTGAACAATGACAAYAGTTCAAGTGATGAATGGAAATCAATGTTATTGAATGTTACTGCAAGYTGTATTTTTYGAAATATTTGTCTATGAAAATCAAGAATTTTGTTTAAAGTACTTGACATATTGTCCCAATTGCATGAGGACATGTCACCAATAAGTGTAACAATTGCATATTAGTTTCATTTTTATTATTGTGGACCTTTACGTTGTCCCATTTTGTATGAATGTGGGTCTTTTATTCATATATAATAAAAAAGTTTATTATTTTATTACATTGTCGAATGTTGTAAAATGTGACATTGTTGATTAATTACTATACAGGTGATTTACATTGTTACAAATAAAAGAGGTGCAATTCATTAGATAATGTATTAATGAAATTATTGTGCCAAAACACAATAATAAAAATATAAAATCAATATTATTATAAAATTATTTGATTTTGAGATGATTAATTGACAATTTGTAAAAAATGATTAATTAAAATATATACATATCGATGCATTGTATAATTTTGAACTTAGTAAATGTTGTGTTACATAATATAAACGTTGATGTGTTTTTATGAATCATATTGTAACGTACCAAGCCCCTAGCTGGGTCACGTCACTACTAAAATGACTCAATAAAAATTTATGATACTAAATCTAAATTCGAAAAATAACACAGAACATGAAACTCAAGTTTGTTCAATTTCCCATACTCAATAAAAACATAAATATAATTATTCTTACTATGCAAAAAAACAACTGAATACATACAACAACATTAAACCACATAAACAGGGATTTAAATGCATCATTCTAATCACATAAAGCAATAATAATCAAATATCTTTCAGAGTGAATTGCATAATGTCTATATCAACATTATAAATGCATTAAAACAACAAATAACAACACTTATATTACAAAATGTGCATCCCATTGTAGAGGATGAATGCTCCTCCCAACTGTATCCTTGCTATTCCATTTCTCAATGGAAATATACCCCTAATATGGGGCTATGAATCCACAAGAGATGGTTGTCTCTAAGGCTGGCTAATGTCCCCCTCTCATAGTAAAAAATCAGTTAATTCCAGTCCACCAGATCTCTTCCCCTCAATCTGCAAAACCCAAGGGATGGACTTCACTGATCACAATCCCTCGTTCCTTTCCACTCCCCTCCAGGGCTTTCAAAACAATTCAGACATGAATTCTACTTGTTGGGACTTCAATAATTCTACAACTGCAACACAAATTCTCCAAATAGCTAAAACATGTTCTTCCTTGACGAATTTCGAACAACTCGCTACTCCCATGCATGAAGCCTATTTTTTCACAAAATTACAACTCCAAAAAAAATTCAACCATGCCCACAACAACTACCTTCAATCTTCAGCACTCAGAACTCCATTGCTGGCTAGAAAACTCAATGTAAAAACTGCTCTCGATGCAAAAAACATGAATAAATAATTATGGTATCCTACCTATAAACAATTCTTCCCTTTATCTTGCTTTCTTGAATTTCACTCTTCTCCACTCCAATTGTACTTATCCCCCATGCTCTCAATAACTATGGAAAGTGACTCTCACACCAACCCTCTTACATGAATTTAATGAATGGGCTCTAGCACACTCAATAGTTAATGGAAGGTTCATGGTAGGGATAATTTAGAAGGAAGTGAAAAATGGGTTTTGGTTTAATACATATGGGTAACTCTCCCCCTTAGACTCCTTCCCTCTATTGTGGATAGTTATCCCCAAAATATCTGTGTGTGTCCATCTGCAGTTGGAAATACATTTTATCCTTTATATTGAATTTACATCATTGACATATTACATTGTTTTGGCTCTCAACCACATACTACATTTACAATATACATCACTAGTTTAGGGTTTGAAAATGAGGATGTTACATTCCCCTCCACCCTACAATTTGCACCGTCCTCAATTCACATAACCATACAATTTACATGTTGAAATATATAAAAAAATTACATGAAAATACTTAATAATCACACAACAATTCCAGCCAACAACTCCATTTTCCCCTCAATCCACACATCGGTCGCAATAACAATTTTAGAGTTGTGTCTCTAGGAACTTCAACTACCAAAATGGAGTCTTCATTTTCTTATACACAATTGTACATTCATTTTTCTTCAAAATTTTAAAAAATTTGCAGGTATGCTTCTCATATGGCTTCTTCATGCTCCTATGTAGTGTCTTCAGGACCATAACATGTCCATTGAAATTTTACCAAGATGATGGATTTGTTCCTAAGAACTTTGAATTTCCTATAGAGGATGCACATTGGTTCCACCCAAAAATCCTCTTCGTATTCCACTTGGATCACATTGCAATCAATCACATGATTAGGATCGAGTACATACATTTTTAATAAATACACATGGAACATGTTATAAATTCTCATGGATGCAGGTAATGATAGCATGTATGCAACTGAGCCTGTAATACCCATGTTTCCCCTATATTGTAAGTATAACTATAATTGGCCAAGGGACTATGGAAGACTAGGTATGTGTGATTGCTTGATTTGATGGACCTTTGTATAAAAGGTCAATATATGTATTTTTTGTTATTAATAGAAAATGGATAAGTGTTGTAGAAATGTTGAAAGGGGGATTTGCCAAGATAGACCATGAATTCTATGAGAGAGATGGTGAGGGGAAATAGGAATGGTTGAGATGA
>JZKD02S1643807.1:404975-419533 GCA_000966675.3 Picea glauca
ACCAATACCTTACTGGAATTAATGGCCCAGACCCAGAACAATTCTCTGACCCAAAAATGAATTACCAGAAAGAGTAGTAGCTCGAAGAGTCCTCCTCAAGAGTTAATGAGGAGATGAGGCAGAGTAATCATCTGTAATACTTCCATACCTGACCATGATCTAGGGATTCAGACCCAAACAACCTTGCTAAGGAAGGAAAGAAAGAGGTAATTCATTTGTAGAGGCAGGAGAGAGATCAAGCAAATCTGTGAGGAGAGAAGATTCGAAAGAGAAATCTCAAGAAGAGAAAGAGAGAAGTTGCAGCTCTCTGGTTAGAGGAAGAATTGGGTAATAAGCTCATTCTATGAACAATAATATGTGGGAAGGGGTTTTGTTACAAGATGATAAATGAGGCTGATGAGAGACTGTGGAAGTACTCGTGTAGACCTCCATGCTTGGTATAAATAACATCGGTTGCCAAGATCCTATGGGAGGAGGAGAGTAACCTTCATCCTTGAATTTCATTGAGAAAGAAGAAATATTCTCTCTCAGAGCATCATGTTCTAGCTCGGGGGTGGCCAACGATAAATCCATTAGGAGTGGTTGTGCCTATGGTTGGGTGGAAACAAGCACCCCTTTTAGTAGTCGCTTCACGAACTTTGGTTTTCTGATAAGTATCTTCATACTTTGTGTATTGAAATGGAAATGATGATTGAAAATATATATTTATCTATCTATGAATGAGTTATGTATTGGATGATTAAGGTAGCTATATGTATTATCTCCCTGCGAACTCATTCTTTTGAATGGTCATCTGCTTGCCTCAGTTTAGCAGTTAAAGAGTCATGGAATGCAAGCCTACAAGAGGATTGGGGTAGGATTTAGTGGAATGTATAAGTCTTTTCGACCTCTTGAATCTATCCTCGTAGGAATTCCAAGTTCATACCCTATGGAAGGAGGGTCCGACCATAATATTCTTCACCATATGACTGAGGGCGCATGCCTGTATCCTTAAAAATGTATGGATAAAGGAAATTTTACATAAGCTTGCAAGAGGTTTCGAAGGGCCCATGTGACCAAGGTCTGGGAACCCTATGTTAGGCATGAAAGGAGCTAAGCCTTTCTGGATTCGGAACTACAGTATTTCATAGCTCTGGAGTGGTTCGACCCTAGCATTCATAAACTGGTCAAAGGAAACTGATGGTTGGGGTTATCCACAAGGTTGAATGACACCTTATAGTTTCCTTATATGAGACAGATAGACTTTCCCCACTGTTAAAGATTGATCCATTCATTTATTGCGAAGTAACATGAACCATCAATTTGAGAGTATTCAGGAGCCCCCTTGGTCGTTGGATCCATGCTGAGGTAATTTCGACAAAGTCCCACTCTAGAAGAACGAAGATGATATATAATCAAACTCCCCGAACATCGAAGTCCTGAAGTAATGAGAGCCATGGATATAGGGAGTTCGTTAGTAACCCCTCTTAACCATCCGATCAATTAGTTTAGGGACCCATATACGATACTTTAGTGGAGCCCTACTTCAGGAGAGAGGAGCGACCATGAATATGAAACCCCAGAAGTCCAAAGCTCTGAAGTAACGAGAACCGTAGATCTAGGGATCCTTCAGGATCTTCCCTGATTGTTGGATTTATGCCAAGGTCATCCTGACATTGAATACTCTGGAAGAAAGGGGATGGTAAGCAACTCGAGCACCTAAAGAATAAAGTCGCGAAGTGATAAGAGTCATATATCTAAGGACATTTTTGGATCTCCCGTCACCGTCAGATCTAGGTCATGGTCAACCTAGCACTAACCACTTCAGGTGTAAGGAGGAAGTCACAACATAGATTCCCCGAATGTTGAAGTTAATAAGTAACGAAGGCCTGCGATCCAGGGGTTACGTGGACACACCTTGACTGTGAGATTAAAGGGATTGTAAGGCTATCAATTTGTACTGATGTGGCATAGTGATGTCATCCAAGGTGATGTGGAACCATTATTGACGTGCGACGTGTCACCTATAATCGTACGTTTGATTGACCTTATGTGCCCATTAAAATGTGACACATGTCACCCACTATAGGGGCCACATGTCCTCTCTACCTTTCTGTGTGACATCCCTGGCACTTACTTGTTCGGTCCATATGGTGGGAGGAGTATTCGAGATCCACCGGTACTTGCCTCTGCATCTAGTACAACACCACATGGTGATATTTCGGGATACTTTGGGAGTCCAGAGGTTTGTAATACAGTTTCGAGGGTGAGTTGAAAGGCCCAAAGGGTGGAACCAGGTGGTGGGATTTTGGGCTCCTTCGGGAGTTCAAGAATTTGGGACTCCGAAGGACATGCCTGCAGAAAAGAAAAGGGACATTCAGTGTTTAAGCGTCGAATGCCAAATTATCCTCTATCATGTGTGTTAGAATAAGGACCAAGTCTCTTCATTGGTTTGGGTAGTGGATGGACCTTCCCTATGTGAGGTAGGAACCTTGAAATTGTATGAACGAGATGGACCCATGTGGGAACCAAGTGTCCCTCAACCAATGAGCTCCCAAAGGACTTTGGGAAGCCATAAATTGAAAACTAGAGGTCAGATTAGAGCTTGGTAACAATGATTATAAATCCATGGTAGAGTATAAGAGGATGAATCATCTCAGAGAGATGATTCAAGATGATTTAAGTAAGAAAAATTTCGATGCCCCATCCTTAGAACGGGTACTTAGGGGTCGGGTGTGTTAGAAATTGGTATCATAGCATGGTTACAACACTTGGCCTGGTTGGGATCATGAACGAGTCGCTTAAAAATATTATTTAAATAACTTTTATGGGTGACACCCTTTCTTACCCATTCCTAAGAGGCTTATTTAAACCTCTACTGAAGGATAGAATGAAACTTTCTACTGTTGTATGCATTTGAAAAATATGAACTGTTAGTGTTCATAAGCTAGTAGATCATTAACTAACATAATTTTTTTTATCAACACTCAAGTAGTCAGTGGACCATAGGAAAATTACAACATAAAGGATGGTGACACACCATGAATTGGGAGAAATCTCCCACAATGGAGAGGAAGAATCAGATTAAAGGAGAGAAGTGGAAACCCCTCCATATTTAGTTGAAACTATAAGAAGCCTCATGGAATAATTAGAGATTTCTAAGGTTGACAATGAAAGGATAATAAAAGAACAAGAAAATAAAATGGAAATCAATTCATTTCTAATGCAGAGCTTATCAGATATACAAAGGAAACTGCAAGATGGACCAGTAGTCGGTCATGTGGATAGACATCATACTAAGAAAACCCAGATTCCCCTTGAGATACAAAAGAATGGCCCTGAAAGTGGCCATAGAAGGAGGAGCACCTCAAAGAAGGCCTAACATGGAGCCAATAGACACTCATTGGAATAATCCTTTGGTGAGGAAACTGAAAACTCCAAGCAATCTTCTAGTATACAAACTAGTTCACATTCCCATAAGAGAGGAAAGAAGAGGAAACATTTGAAGAGTCATGACCCTGAAAAGTTCAAATCATTCCACCCACTTTTGATGGATAAATTAAGAAGGGGGAATAGGCAGAAGTTTGGCTACTTGGATTGAAGAAGTACTTCAGAGTCCATGACTACTCTAAAAATTTAAAGGTTTGAATAACCATTTTTAACCTAAATGGAAAGGCCTCCATTTGGTGGTAAGACCTTTGGAATGTGAAAGGAATCCATGAGAAGGACTTGTCATGGAAACAATTTGAGAAATACTTCAAGAAGAAGTACCTGTCAGAGAAATAATTTGATGGGAAGACCAAGGAGTTTTATGAACTCAAGTTGGGACAACTCACCATAGATGAATATATCAATAAATTCCTTGAGATGATAAGGTATGTACCCTACATAAAGGATGAAAAGGTAAAAATGCAATGATTTATTAGTTGAATACCTCAGTCCTTCCGGGACAAGATTGAATTTGATGAGCCAAAGATATTTGAAGACACTATCTAGAAGGCAAGGTATTTCTATGAGAAGTTGAAGAATAAGACAAAACCTCACGATAAATGGAAGAAGAAAAGTACTTCGGAATTCAATAAGAATGGGTTTAAATCCTCAAGATTAAATAACTATGTGAAAGGTTATAATATGATCCTTCTTGCTAAAAGTGTATATCATCAAAATTTCCCTTCTTAGAGTGGAAACAAACCCTTTGGAGTAGCCCTAGGTAAGATGGATAACACAAAGAGAGAACCCTTAAAATGTTGGGGTTGTGGAGAAGAATATCTTCTGAGGGACTGCCCATATAGGAAACAAACCAATAGGAGGGTATACAACATCCAAGAGGATACCAGAATCAATGATGTGGCTAGGAGCATACTACATATTTATGCAGCCTTGGATAATAGACAAACCGACCACAAAGATTTAGTGTTGTAGATGGAAGGTATGATTACCAACCATCTAGTTTCCATTTTAATTGACTGTGGTTCTAATTTGAGTTATGTTTCCCCTCACATTGTTGAGAAATGCAAATTGCAACAAGTTAAACATGTTAAATTATCGCTAGTACAACTAGCCACTGGAAATAGGAGAGAAGTGGCATAGGTCATAGCATCATGCCAATTCCTTATGAATGGATCACCCAACCAAGAAACCCTAAACATACTCCCTTTAGGAAATTATGACTTGTTGATTGGCATGGACTGGTTGGCTTCCCATAAAACCAAGTTGGACTGTTACAACAAAAATTTGGAGTGTGAAAATGAAGAAGGGAGAAAGTTAACCCTATAAGGGATTCAAAATCATGTCTCAATGAAACAAATAACATCCCTTCAAGTGAAGAAGTATTGCAGGAAAGCATTTTATTTGTATGCAATATAGGTGTTGGACTCTATTAAGGATGACAAACCAAGCCTAGATTACCATACCATACTAAGAGAGTATAAAGATGTGTTCCTATAAGAGATACTAGGTCTAACTCCAAGAAGATATATTGAATTTTCAATAGAACTTGCACCAGGAGCGTTGCCAGTGTCTAGAACACCCTATAGAATGAGTAGACTAGAGCTAGTTGAGCTCAAGCTACAACTAAAGGAAATGATGGAAAAAGGCTACATTACACCTAGTGTGTTTCCATGGGGAACACCAACATTGTTTGTGAAAAATAAGGATGACACACTTAGGTTGTGCATAGACTATAGGAAGCTCAATAAGATGACCATAAATAATAAGTATCCCTTTCCAAGAATCGATGACTTATTTGACCAATTAAGGGGTGCTGCAATTTTCTCCAATATTGACTTAAGGTATGGATACCGTCAGGTCCGAAAAAAGGATGAAGAAATCCACAAAAAACCCTTTAGGACAATGTATGCTTACTATGAATTTGCGGTGGTTCCATTCAAGCTAACCAATGCACCAACCACTTTTATGTGCTTAATGAATAATGTACTCCTTAAATTGTTAGAAAAAATTGTATTGGTTTTCATTGATGATATCCTAATATATTCTAAGAATAGGGAAGACCGTGAAGAACATATCAAGTTAGTGATTCAAGTACTAAGAGAACATCAACTCTATGCCAAGTTTAGTAAGTGTGACGTTTTCCAAAAACAAGTCCATTACTTAGGCCACGTTATTTCTGAAGAAGGGTTCGTATTTGATCCTGACAAGATCAAAGCCATTATGGATTGGTCTACCCCAAAGGATGTATCTAATATCAGATCCTTTCTGGGCCTAGTACGATAGTATAGGAGGTTCATAAAAGGATTTTTCAATATTGGTTTCCCAATCACTTCCCTTCAGAAAAAGGGAGTTAAATTCCTTTGGACATTAGAATGTGAAGAAAGATTTCAAGAACTGAAATGCCTTCTAAATTTCTAACCAATGCACCTATGTTGAAGATTGCAGATCCAGACAAGAAATTTCTTGTATGTATAGATGTTTGCAAGGAAGGACTCATAGAAGTCCTTATGCAAGAAGAACATGTAATTTTCTATGAATCCAGAAAATTGAATGACCATGAAATCAATTATGTGACCCATGATTTAGAATTGGCTGCCATAGTGCATGCTTTAAAAATGTGGAGGCATTACCTCCTGGGTAGAATATTTTTATTGATGACATATGATTGTGGGTTGAGGTACCTATTTGATCAACCAAAACTTAATTCTAGACAATATAGATGGATGGCTCTCCTTAGTGAGTTTGATTTTGAAATCAAACATATCAAAGAAAAAGAAAATAGGGTGGTTGATGCTCTTAGAAGAAGTGTGAAAGTGATTCAACGACTAGCAGTTGTAAGAACCTATGAAACATATGTTAGGGAGAGATTCAAGAGTGCACAAGAAACAGATGCATTTTTCAATACTGTAAAATCATACTTAGAATAAGAGCCAACATGGATGAAGTACAAAGGATATCAATTGTTGAATGATGGCCTGCTAACTTACAAAGGTAGGTTTTATATTCTGAACTCTGACGACTTGAAGAGGTTCATGATGGATGAACTACACAAAATACCATATAATGGTAATCCTGGTTATCAAAAGATGATCATAACCACTAGGAAGTTGTTTTATTGGCCCAGACTGAAGAAGGACATGGTTGATTACTTAGCTAAATGTCTAGAAGGTCAACATGTTAACTTAGAACACCGACATCCAATAGGGATGTTGCAGCCCCTACCAATACCAGAATGGAAATGGGAAACCATTTCCATGCATTTCATCATAGGGTTACGAAAATTGGCCAAACAAAATGACGCCATCATGGTAGTGGTGGATAAATTGAGCAAGTTTTCTCACTTGATTCCCGTCAAGTCAACTTGCAAGGAAATAAATATTTCCAGTATTTTCATGAAAGAAATATTTAAGTTGCATGACATGCCTAAGGAGATCATATCTAACAGAGATACAAAATTTACTTCGAGCTTTTGGAAATCTTTATTTGTTGGTTTTGAAACTAAATTGCTATTTAGCACAACCTATCACCCTCAAAATGATTGATAGATAGAGAGGTTAAACTAAGTGTTGGAGGACATGTTAAGGATGTATGTGATGCATCGGCCTAAGAAGTGGGAAAACTACCTACCACTGGTAGATTTTTCCTACAACAATGGATATCAGGAGTCATTGAAGATGATCCCTCTCGAGGCCCTCTATGGTAGACAGTGCAAGAGTCCAATCAGCTGGGATAATCCACTAGATAGAATTACAATAAGCCCAAACATGATGAAATAAATGGAACAAAAATTAATTCAGATAAAACAAAATATAAAAATAGCTCATGATAGACAGAAAGAGGACTCATAGAGAGTTCAAAACAAGGGATCATCTATATCTTTGAGTTAGACCCAGGAAAATCTCCTTGAGGATGGGAGCTTATGCCAAGATGAAACCTCAGTATTGTGGAATATTTGAATTTTTGGATAGAGTGGGACCTGTAGCCTATAGGATAACACTCCCTCCCATAGTGAAGGCACATGATGTTTTCCATGTTTCTTTATTAAAGAAATATCTACATGATTCTAATCATATTATTGATTGGTCTGTGATTCAGGTGGAACCAAAGGGAGAATTCCTGCCAGAACCTCAATGAATAATAGACATCAAGGAGACCCTACTCAGGAACAAAACCATTGCATAGTTCAAGGTGTAGTGCAAACACTTTGGCCCAAATGAGGCTACATGGGAAATGGAGGATGCCATGAAACAAGCATATCCATTTTTGTTTACTTGTGTACATACATAACACAACAACACATAGAACATCAAGGATGATGTTCCTTTAAGGGGGAGGGGATTGTAATACCCTTGCTTCCCCCAGTTTGTAAATATAATTATAACTAGCCAAGGGACTATGGCAGACTAGGTATGTGTAAATGTTTGATTTGATGGACCTTTGTATAAAAGGTCAATGTATGAATTTTCTGTTATTAATAGAAAACATATAAGTGTTGAATAAATACTGAAATGGGGGTTTGACAAGATAGACCATGAATTCTATGAGAGAGATGGTGAGGGGAACCAGGAATGGTTGAGATTCCCCCCCCCCCAACTAAACCAATATCTTACTGGAATTCATGGCTTAGACCCATAACAGTTCTCTGACCTTGAAATGAATTACCAATCAGAGTGGTAGTTGAAAGAGTCCTCCTCAAGAGTTAAAGAGGAGATGGGGCAGAGTACCCATGTGAAAAAATTCCATACCTAACCACGAGCTGGGGATTTATACCCATGCAACCTCGATGAGGAATGAAATAAATAGGTAATTCGTGGGTAGAGGTAGGAGAGCGATCAAACAGATATGTGAAGAGACCAAAGTCG
The DNA here is from genome assembly GCA_000966675.3 of Picea glauca. Lineage (NCBI taxonomy): Eukaryota > Viridiplantae > Streptophyta > Pinopsida > Pinales > Pinaceae > Picea > Picea glauca. The sequence goes on from JZKD02S1643807.1 coordinate 413,267, forward strand.
AAAGAGCAATCTCGAGAAGAGAAAAAGAGTGGTTGCGACTCTCTGGTTCAAGGAAGAACTGGGTAATAAGCTCATTGTGGGTGCAATAATTTGTGGGAAGGGTTTTTGTTACAATATGACAAACAAAAATGATGAGTGACTGTGGAAGTACTTAGACAAACCTCCTTGCTTGGTATAGAGAAAATTATTTTCCAATATCCTATGGGAAGAGGAGAGTAACCTCTGTCCTTGATTATCATTGAGAAAGAAGAGGGAGTCTCTCTTAGAGAATCATGGTCTATCTCGGTGGTGGCCAAAGGTAAATTTGTTAGGAGTGGTTGTGCCTATGGTTTGGTGGAAACAAACAACCCTTTCAACAGTCGCTTCACGAACTATGGTTTTTTGATAAGCATCTTCATACTCTATTTATTGAAATGGAAATGATGATTGAAAATATATATTTGTCTATCTATGAATGAGTTATGTATTGAATAATTAAGGTAGATATATGTATTATCTCCCTGTGAACTCATGATTTTGAATGGTCATCTACTTGCCTCAGTTTAGGAGTTAAAGAGTCATGGAACATAAACCTACAAGAGGGTTGGGATAGTATTTAGTGGAATGTATGAGTCTTGTCGACCTCTTGAATCTACCCTCGTGGGGATTCCAAGTTCAGACCTTATGGAAGGAGGGAGCCTCCATCATATTCTTTATCATATGAACGAGGGTGAATTCCCATATCCTTAACCATTTATGGATAAAATAATTTGCGTGTAATCTTGCAATAGTTTTCGAAGGACCCATGTGACCAAGGTCTGGGAACCCTACATTAGGCCCGATAGGAGCTAAGCCTTTCTCGCTTCATAACTCCAGGATTTCGGAGCTTCAGAGTGGTTTGACCCTACCATTCATAAACTAGTCGAAGGAAACTGATGGTTTCAGTTATCGATAAGGTTTACTGGTTCCTGGTGATTTCAGTATCCAGGATAGATAAACTTGCCCCACTGTTAAACCTTGATCCATTCATTTATTGCGAAGTAACACAAGCCACCGATTTGAGAGTATTTAGGATCCCCCTTGGTCATTGGATCCATGCCGAGGTAACTTCGACAAAGTCCCACTCTAGGAGAATGAAGATGATATAGGATCAAACTCCCTAAACGTCGAAGTCATGAAGTAATGAGAGCCGTCGATCTGGGGATTGCATTAGGAACCCCTATTAACCATTCGATCAATCAGTGGAGGGACCCATGTACGATACTTTAATGAAGCCCTACTTCAGGAGAGCGTAGCGGCCATAGATATGAAATCCCCAAAGGATGGAGCTACGAAGTAAAAATAACCGTAGATTTAGGGATCCTTCAGGATCTTCCCTGGCCATTGTATTTATGCCAAGGTCAGCTCGATGTTGACCACTCTAGAAGAAAGGGGGTGGTAAGCGAGCGGAGCAACCAAATGCCGAACTTGTGAAGTGATAAGATCCATATATTTGAGGATATTTCAGGATATCCCATGACTGTCAAATCTAGATCATGGTCAACCCATTGGTGACCACTTCGGGAGTAAGGAGGAAGCCACACCACAAATTCCCTGAACGACGAAGTTACAAAGTAATGGAGGTCGTCAATCCAAGGTTTACGTGTACACAATGACATCATCTAGGGTAATGCGGTACCACAAATGACATGCCACATGTCACCTAGAATCATACATTTCACCGAACATACGTGCCCATTAAAATGTGACACGTGTCACCCACTGTAGGGGCCATGTGTCCTCTCTACCTTGCCGTGTGACATCCCGGGTGCTTACCTGTTTGGTCCATATGGTGGGAGGAGTATTCAAGACCCACCAATACTTGCCTCTGCATCTAGTATGTCACCATGTGGTGATATTTCAGGACCCTTAGGGAGTACGGGGGTTTGGAATACAATGTCGAGGGTGAATTGAAAGGCCCAAAGGTCAGAGCCACGTGGTACGATTATGGGCTCCTTCGGGAGTTCGGGAATTCGAGAATCTAGAGGAAATGTGTGTAGAAAATAAAAGGGAAGTTCAACATTGAAGCATCGAATGTCGAATTATCCTCTAGCTTGTTTGTTAAGATAAGTATTAAGTCTTGCCATTGGTTTGGATGGTGGATGGACCTTCCCTGTAGGAGGTAGGAACCTGTAAATGGTATGAATGAGATGGAACCATGTGGGCACCACATGGCCCTCAACAAATGAACGCCTGAATGAATTTAGGAATCCATAACTTGTAATCCATAGGTAGGATTAGAGCCTAGTAACAGTCGTTAGAAAGCCACGAGAGAGTAGAAGAGGATGAATCATCTCAGAGAGATGATTCGACATGATTTAAATAAGATTTTTTTTTATGCCCCATCCCTAGAAAGGTTACATAAGGGACGGGTGTGTTACAGGTCCTATATTTTCTTAGACCTAAAAAGGCCCACAATATCTCACTACCAACTTTGGAAAACTTCCTAGTTTCAACGAGCTTCTCTTGGCTTTAAATTTTAAAAATATATGCTCTCCCACTTTGAATTCTCTATTTGTTCTAATTTTATTGGCATATATCTTTTTTTTATCTTATGCAACTTTCAAATTCAACTTGATCTTTATCAAATTTTCTTCCATTTCCTTTAACAACTCGGGCCCAGTCATGAATTTGTCTACTAGGTTATCCCATCTTTTTAATATCCCTAGGCCGAACCCAATTGTAAATGTAAATGCAAATGTACTTGAGTTGGTGAATTATTTTGATATCATTTTGTATGCACATTTCATGGCATAGTGCACGCTTGTACTATGCAGTAAAATGATGAAGTGTGCACATTCCTAGATACCGCGTGCAACAACTTGAGTGCATGCGATTTTGAGGCCAAGAATCCTTTTTTGTATATGTTGTGCTTTATACACTGGTGAGCTGTTATTATAAGTTAGGATGCTTATGTTTTGATTAGGCCAGAGAGCCTAGATGTTAAAGTCCAGTGCACCTACTTTTGTAAATGTCTTGGCATTAATATAAAATATATCACTACGCACAGACCGACCATGATAAAAGAGATGGGGGACTAAACTCCACTGGTTAGGGAAAGGGAGGGGCCTAAAAGGTTAAGGAAAAGGGGTAAGCTAGGGAGCTTAAGCCAAAAAGGAATATTATATTAATATTTATTAAATCATAAAGTATGGATAATTACTTTATCCTAAGTTCTGTTAATATTATGGTAGCTGCGGGAGGTATTTACCACCACGTGTGAACCTGATGAGAATAGAAGACTCCGGGAAGTAAGAGAAACCCTAATGAGTTGGATAATAACCCTAGAAGCCTTGTCAGCTCAAGAAGATAATTTATATTAGGTTATTAGCCTCCAAGAGAAGAAGTCGACCAGAAATAATAATAATATATTGAACAAACACATATCCAGAAGGAGAAGTCGGCCCCAACAAATATGGCAGAACCAATATAAATACAGGGCGCCAGTTCTCATTTGAAAACATCTCAGAATTACAGTTTCCAGTTTGGTGCGCACTGCAGTTGCGGTCTTGTGCGCAGGTTTGGAGGAGAGTTGTTGGTGCAGCTGCAACAGCAATAAGTTTTCAGTATTGGCTTGAATATCTCTTGGCTAGGGTTTGGAACAATATGATCAGTCTTTTGTGTTGCTTATCCTTGGAGACAGGTGCATTACCCTTTGTTTGGCTATCTAGCCTAGGGTTTGCTTCCGGAAGAATTCTCAGTCAGGGTTAAGGTGCTTGGAGCGAGGCTTTGGCCTATGGTTGGGTGAAGAAGGTATCGTCAATGGTAAAATGAGCACACCATATTCTATATTCCAACAGGTTATGGGCCTACACCCCTTCAATCAGCCTAAAACTTTGGAAGGAAACATAGCCGCTAGACATTGAGGTCGTTGAGGAACTGCCACTAGGGTTACTAGCAGGAGTAGTCCCCAAAATCACTGCAGCTAGGGTTACTAGAAGAAGCAGTTGCATAAACCCTAAAAATCTTGTTGAGGCACCTTAAGTGATGATATTTACCTAATCTCTGGATAGATCAGTGCGCCCTAGCCCAGTGCATCTCCTGGTACTCTCAGAAGGCCAAGACGTGAAGTTTGGATTTTTGGTCAAATCTAGGGTTTGACCAAGTCAAGCAAGCCATGACGAACCCTATGAAGTCTGAGAACAAACTAGATGGAGCCTCTAACTTTAGAGAATGGAAGACAAGGATTGACCTCATCCTTGCTAAGAATAAAGTGTTGGATATTGTGAAAGGAAAGATCATGAAGCCAGAGTTTAAAGAAGGAGAAGAGAAGGAACCACAGAATGTTGCAGCTATGGAGAAGTTCAAATATGTTGACATCAATGCCATGAGTATCATAGTGGATTCAATGAAATACCACTTTATACCCTACATCTCCCATCTCAACTCATCGAAGAAGATGTACGATGCCCTAACAAATATCTTCTCAGTCAGAAACATCGAACAAGTTATGAGTCTAAAGAATGAGCTCTGTTACATGAAGATGAATGATGACGATAGCATAACATCATACTTTGTAAGGATATCCAAGTTAAGAGATCAACTACAAGCTATTGAAGAGATCACTTTAGAAAAAGAATTGGTGAACATAGTACTCAATGGTCTTCCCAGGACATGGAATGCATTTGCCGCAAGCATGAACAGAAGGAAGGAGTACCCGACATTTGAAGAACTTTGGACTTGCTTTGTTCAAGAAGAATCATGGATCAATGAAAAAGAGAAACCTCAAAAGAAGTACAATGATCAAGCCTTCATAGAAAGATTCAAGAACTTCAGGGACAAAAGAAAGTTCGATTCAAGAAGGAAGCCAAAACAAAGAAAAGATATTTCAGAAATACAGTGTTTCAACTGTCAGAAGTACGGTCACTACAGGAATCAGTGTCCCAAGCTAAAGAAAAGGAAGGATAAACATGAAGCGTCGATTGCCGAAGAAAAGGAACCTATAAAGAAGACTAAGCAGGATGGAAGAGACTTCTTCTGCTAAAAGGTAACAACACTCTTCTTATTTCTTGTACATATCTTGCTTGCATCATCTCTGTACATATCTTGTATATCTATCTCTTGGAAGATAATGTGTTCCAAGAAGAACTATACCTATGAAAGAACAAACAAAATGAAAAGAGTTATCATTAGATATTACACATGAAAGAATGAAATATATCATGTGAAAGCTATTACAAGATAAGATGAAATCAGAATCAATCTTTAAGAGACTTAGAAGTCAGACATCAAGAGGAATTGGAGAAAGACTTATGATGACAACTAAGATGGAAGCATGGACTTTGCTAGACAGAGAGAGCCAATTATATATTGCAGAAGACAATAAGGATGCAGATGGAAGTATGGACTCTATCAAAGGGAGGGAGCCAAATATATGCACTCTTACATGAAGCAAGGATTAGGAGGGAGCTAATCCTATGATTCATTAAAGATGATGAATTGTATATATCCATGGTAGCAGCCATGAAAGACAATACGTGTTCAGCTCAATCGTAGAAGAAGACCTCTTTGAAGAGAAGCCTTAAAGCATTCCTGGTTGTCCATCCAGATCCGTGATTCTATGATGAAAGGAAGAAGTGGAATCTCTAGGGAATGGAATCTATAAGAAACTCCATGGGACCAAAAGTAAAAGAAAAACATGAAGAAGAACATGAGGATTCCAAGAAAGAAAGAAGAACCAGAAAAAGCAATCATTGTATCAAGAATCACAAGATTACCGGCCTGATATGAACTCACTAAAAGAAATCAGGCAGAAGAACTGAAAGTCGTGATGAAGAATAGTATATGGAAGACTTATGAATGAAATCATTGCGAGATACAGAACCAGAGGTTCTCCCAGATGGAGGGAGAATACTGTGATGATTATTTGTTCCAGAACACCAGACATGAGTCATTATATCATCCGCAACATCCATGAGTCAAAATTCTACATCAGATGAATGGAAAGAATGTTCTCCAGAGAAATTGAATAAAGAGCGTATAAAGAGAAATATCAAGACTTTGAGGCATACCAGAAAGAGACTCCTATATGAAGATAAGAAGAAGACAACGTGGTGGAGAACCTCCAGTGCAAAGCAAAAGCATGGTGAAGATTTCCTATAACATCAAGATGACTAATCCGAAGATCAGATCTCATGATGACAGAAGAAGTGCCACATGGATATGTTCTAGTTCTCCAAATATGATATACTCTATTGTTTAGATATACATGAAGCCTTCACAAGTGTTCCAGACTAAAGTACAAGCATT
>JZKD02S1643807.1:419583-457727 GCA_000966675.3 Picea glauca
CTTCACAAGTGTTCCAGACTAAAGTACAAGCATTACATTATCCATGATAAAATCTAGAAAGGAGAAAATGATTTCTCCAACACATATCTCCACAGATAAGCAGATAAGTAGACATCCAATATGAACGAGTTTGTGTACTCAAGATGGAGCTCGTGGAAACAACTTCCTTCTTATTGGAATAGGAATAAATGACAGTATACATCCAAGATGAACGAGTTTGCGTACTCAAGCTGGAGCTCATGGAAACAACTTCCTTCTTATTGGAATAGGAATAAATGACTCTCCAAGTTAGGTGAGAACACTGAAAATATTATTTATCTTTGTAATTGAAAAATAGTCCAGATTGGATAGATGCTTTCCTGTTCGGAAAGTGGATTGAGATTTCTGATGGACAATGACTTCCCATTGTAGTTAACATGGGAGGTAGACTGATTGCTGATGTATCATAGACAATGACTTCCAACTTTGGTTAACATGGGGAGTGGTCTAGGATAGTCATTCTTCTTGGCAGTCACTCTGAGTAGTGGTCAAGTAGAACGGTCCACCTCGTCGGGCAGTCATTCTTTCGAAGTTCATAGTTGTGAGTAGTTTTGAAGAATGGTCCATTTTGGAGGTTGATGCAGGATAGACATTCCTTAGGGAATAATCATTCTCTCAAGGTTACACTTTGTTTGGTGTCGGAGGAATGGCCTAGGGTGGGGAATTGTCCAGACAGTTATTCCTTAGGGCAAACTCATTCTCTCCAGGTTACACTTTGTTTAGTGTCGGAGGAATGGCCCAGGGTGGGGAATAGTTCAGGCTCATCAATCAGGGATAATCATTCCTTAGGGTTTATACATTCTCTCCAGGGTGCACTTTAATTAGTGTAGGAGGAATGGCCCAGGGTGGGGAATGGTCCAAACATTTCTTCGGGTTTATACATTCTATCCAGGGTGCACTTTAATTAGTGTAGGAAGAATGGCCCAGGGTGAGAAATGGTCCAGGCTCAGAAATCAGAAACAATCCTTCTTCCTTGGTTGAGAAGAATAGGGAAGATATCCCATTACATGAGGGCATATATTCTTTCAGATCTCACAAACATGAGTGAAAGATTGGCCCAAATGATTCAGTTTATGTTTAACAATATTTTTCTGTGCAGGATGGCATCAGATGATGGTGAATATGTTTCACTATTTTGAGGTAGATATTCTTTCAGAGCTCGTAGATGCGAGTGAAATATTGGCCCAGACAAATCAGTTTATATCATAACATTGTTTCTATGAAGGATGTTATTAGATTCTTGTTATGAAGACTGTATGATAGTAGATGAGGGCTACTGTGGTGAATATGTTTCATTGTTCGCAACCATATGTTGTTGATCAAGTACTTGTGTGTTACTTAGTGTGGTAGTGAACCACATAATTGTAGTTATATACTACTATGAATAGACACGGGTGTGTTCTATCCTTTTCCTAATTACCTTGAAGAGTATCAATAGCTTATTGGAGATAATGATCATTCAGATGGATGATGAACATAGATTTTCCATATGGAAAACAGTTCAGAAATTTTACTCCTCTTGTATCACTCTATGATGAGAGTGACTTATCCAGCATCATATCCAATTACTCATATGAAGTATGGTTTCGAGAGATGATGCAACTGATGGTGATGGTGATGCTCATGATCTAGTCATGAAATAGTCTAGATGACTATATTGATGCTACCGGGTAAATGGTATGTTTTTGTGCTCAAGTCCATTACCTATAAATACCTCTCTAGCTAGGAGGGAGTGTTAATATTATGGTAGCTGCGGGAGGTATTTAGCTCCACGTGTGAAACTGATGAGAATAGAAGACTCTGGGAAGCAAGAGAAACCCTAATGAGTTGGCTAATAACCCTAGAAGCCTTGTCAGCTCAAGAAGATAATTTATATCAGGTTATTATCCTCCAAGAGAAGAAAGAAATAATAATAATATACTGAACAAACATATATCTAGAAGGAGAAGTTGGCCCCAAAAAATCTGGTAGAACCAGTATAAATACAGGGCACTAGTTCTCATTTGACAACATCTCAGAATTGCAGTTTCCAGTTTGGTGCGCACTGCAGTTGCATCCTTGTGCCCAGGTTTGGAGGAGAGCTGCTGGTGTAGCTATAGTAGCAACAAGTTTTCAGTATTGGATTGAATATATCTTGGCTAGGGTTTGCAACTATTTGATCAGTCTTTTGTGTTGCCTATCGTTGGAGAGAGGTGTGCTACCCTTTGTTTGGCTATCTAGCCTAGGGTTTGCTTCCGGGAGAATTCTCAGTCAAGGTTAAGGTGCTCGGAGGGAGGCTTCAACCTATGGATGGGTGACGAAGGTATCATCAATGGTAAAATGAGCACACCATATTCTATATTCTAACAAGTTCTAAAGTTGGGGATAAGTGGGCCAAAGTAGCTCCCAACATGACAAGTGTCGTGTTGGGGACATGCATCCATATTATTGGGACTTAGTTCATTTCCTATCATATTTTCCATCATTCTTCCCATGATTCCTCATATCATTCATTCATCCAGTCAATCATCCATGATCATGCACACGCCTATTGAGCTATCCTTCGTATCTTCATGACTGTACCTGAACCGGTATCCATAGCCATTTTGTGTTGGTGTATCTGGAGATGGAATGAAGAAGCGGGTTGTTAGGTGATCCAGATTTTATGAGAAGAAAGAAATGACTATAGATTATTAACAGGTTCTTAACACAAAATAACATAGATACAATAAAATTGCTTTTCTATTCAATAACGAAATAAGATGAAACTGTAAAATGGAGCGAAAACAAGCTTGCTAGAATGGTGGCGGATTATCTCTAAGAAGAGATGTGATGGTTGCGCTCATTCGCAAGAAGATGATTACAATGAGGCTCTGAAGGCATTTTTACAATAAGCAGGAATTCCAAAAATCCTAACCATCCAAAAATATAGCCCTAGGAGATGAAGCGCCAAAAGTCACGTGGGCCCTGTTTGGGTAAGTTAGTACATCAACTTCCCGGGGTCGTAACTTTTGCATACGATCTTCGTTTTAGGCCTATGACAGTCCGTTGGAAAGGTATCATCGAGGAGATTCATTTTAGTTGTAATATAAAATATAGATGCATATTGCAAACCTATTTTCCCAAAAAACATTGTTTAGGGCCTCAAAACGAAACCGAAAGTGAAAACAACTAAAAATAGTAAACCACCAAAATTGCCAGAAAACTGTTTTGAGCCAGTTGGAAAAGATGGGTGGCCACTGATATTCATATGGATCAATACTCCCTTATTAGGAATCAATGGTCTCCATTTCATTTAAGTCCCGAATCATATGAAGAAATTTCTGCTGAATTTGGTCCTGGGTGAGCCACTTGCCTTGGTGCAGAAGCTGCCCTGCTTTGACGACTCGATAAAGTTGGATCCTTTGCTATCGAGTGACCTTGATCTGTGTGACCCCAATATGATCATTGGATTCCTGTTGTATGAATTCGGAATTGATCTTTGTTGGTGTCATCTGTTCTGCTACTTCTGACGTGTCCATTAATGGTGGGAAATAAGGGCGAAGGAGATCCACGTTGAACACTGGGTGCAGGCCAAGGAAAGAAGGAATGTTGAGCTCAAAATAATTATCCCCCATGGCCTTGGTGATAGTGTATAGATCATAATGGAGTGGGAGAAGATTCTAATGGGGTCCTGTAAGGTGTTCTTTCTGCAAGTGCAACCAAACTTTGTCGCCCACCTGAAACTTATGTGGCACCCGATGTTGATCATGTTTCTATTTGTACTTGTCATTGGACTTCTGTAGGATATCCTGAACCTATTGGTAGATGTGCTAGATCTGCTCAATGAATCAGGTGGTGTTGTCATCTTTAGTTGGAGCAGGAGATGAGTCCATCGAGGTGACCGCAAGGGAAAGTGCAACATCTATGGGACCCAATGGTTGGAATCCCAACCCCACCTAAACGGGGTTGTGGCTGGTTGAGCTATGAAGGGCTCGGTTGTAGTGATGCTATACATAGGGAAGGATATCATCCCATGTGTGAGGGTTCTTTGAATTATACATCTAAATGATATGCACAATCATTCGATTTACGACCTCAGTTTGGTCATCTGTCTGGGGGTGGACGGTCGTCGTTTTGGTGAGCTTGGTGTCTAGCAGCGACCAAAAGCTCGACTAGAATGTGTTGAGAAATTGACTGTCCCAATCTGAGACAATGGTTTGTGGGATTCCAAAATATACCCAGAATTGTTCAAAGAAGAGCTTGGCAATGACCTCTGTTGTGATGCACTTCTTACAGACAACCATAATCACCATGTTAGAAAAGCGATCAACAACCAAAAAATCACAGTCATTTCCCCGCTTGGTGGATGGGAGGCCTGATATGTAGTTCATTGAGATGGATTCCCATGTCCTATCACGAGTAGGAAGAGGGGTGTATAGGCCTTGTTTCTTAGTGGTTGGTTTGGAAATAGCACAGACAATGAAGGACCTAATATACTTGTTGACCTCCTATAGAAGTTTCGGCCAGTAGAATTTTTTCTGGAGCATCCCCACTATCTTTTTGATGCCAAAGTGTCCTACCACTGAACTGTAGTGGGCTTCCCAGATGATGCAGTATGACATGACCACCACCTCGCGCTTCTGCTCACAGGATCAATCAATCATTTCATGAGCCGAAGTGGCTCTTCCGATTCCCTGCCAGAATCTCTCCTAAAAACCTGATCCATAGGTCCTTTTCTTTTGCCTCACAGTCTTCTACATTCAACCGTGAACTCCCCCGAATTAATTTCGGGTTTCGGGGTTTCGCGATCCTCGATGTCATGAACCTCTATCCCCACGATCTCCCGATCACTGAATCTCTGAAATGCCGAAACGGTTTTCCCCGCCTTAGCCCCTCCTGGCTAGGCTCTGCTCCGCGTGACCACTTCACATAAGACCGCATCCTTCTCTCCTATCAGGGTTTCAGACATTGCAATGCCTAAATGCATAGACCTCTTGTCCATAGGATTCCTGATATCCCGATCCCCGTAATGTCGATGAACGAATTTTCCTTTCGGGAAATCTCTCGAATGCTCTGATCTCCTCCACGTGTCCTCCTATGATGGACGATCCTGATCGCTTCTCGCGATTTCGTGACTTCTGATGCTCTAGAAGTCTTGCCCTCAGGATTCGCGAAACGTCGAACCCCGATCCTCTGGTTTGACTTTTCTATCAGGACTTTCCCCAAAAATCTGGATCTTCGCCATGCATCCCGAATGATGGACGACTCGGATCCAATCTCGCGGTTCGGGACTTGCGATAACCCGATGACAGAATCCTCTGTCAACTCAAAACCCTGGTAGTCGATGTACCGATGGGTCCTCGATTTCTGCCATGTATCTCCTCAAACGGATGGTCCAGATCGTTCCCAAGACTTTTCCCATAGAAACTCCCGATCTCATGTCATCGTGACTCCCGATTTCACAAATGTCGATATCCCGATGGCTACACCTCTCGTCGGGACCTTCAACCTCCTGTTCATGAAGGTAAACCTCATGCATCTTTTGTCAGATCCAACGGATGATGGGTAATTGGATCAAGATCCCATGGTCTAGATCCATTCTTCTATGAGCTCCTCCTGAGCTTTCTTCCTAGACGTGAAATGTTCAATGGTCCAAATCTCTTTTCTCCAGCCGATCTGACGACTGCTGTGCTCTCCCTCTTGAGCTTTCACACTATCTTACAAGACTTGGAAGAATTTAAATTTTCTAGAGGCTTCAACCTTGGCCTCTTTCTTCTCTATGAACTCCTCACACTTTGAGCTTCGTCGTGCGTATAAAAACACTGACCCTCCTGAGCTTCTCCTTTCCTTCTTACCCTCGAAGGATTCTTCAACTCCTGTGCCTTTGTAGAGTATTTACATGCACACAAAGGTGCTATCCACCTGAGATTTCCTGTAGCTTTGACCTCCTAGGAAACTCGATTCTTATTCCCTTTCTCCCTTAGATGGAGAATTCATATGCTCTCCTGGCTATCTTATGCCTCAAGCAACCTCTTGTTGAGTATGCAGGGTGTTCAACAACCCTGTGAAGATCCCTCAGCAGATTCTTCCTTCAAAATACAGAACTCATAGAGTTCTCTTCTCCTGTGCCTATCTGCACAATGTCTCAATGCCCTCCTGGCAAAGTATCTTCCCCTAGAACGTTCAATAGTTCTATCCTCTGTGCACTCCTTGCACCTGCTCAATGCCCACTTGGTAGAGCTCCTCAAAATCCTTAGTGATTCTGGTCCTCCTTAAGAACTCACAACAAAGTTCTTCTCAATTCACCACTGTGCATATGCTCAATGCCCACTTGGCAGAGCTTCACAGAACTCCTTAGAGATTCTGTCTACAACTGTTTTCTTCCCTCACAGCCTTGCCTCCAAGGTATTCAACAACCTTGATGTTTTCCCCCTAAGTTGTTGATTCTAGTTCTTGTGTCGTAGCACGTCTTTGTCTGAACCACAATATTCATAAGTGCTTCAGTGCACAGGTATTCAGAGACCGCAATACTCTGTCATGCCCTCATGGCATGAAACCTTAAAGACCTTCACCTGAAATCAAACACACTTCTGCAAATGAAAACCTATAGCATACATCTACAATATACATTCATATCATAAAATAGAACACACCAAGGCATCCACATAATACAGAAATACATGAAGGAAAAAATTCTTCTGTTTATATTAAAAAATGCCTCTTTACAAAGGTGTTCTTGAGCATGGCCTGTAACAAGGTCTCGACTCCTTCTCTCCTACTCTCTACTCGCAGACCATCACACAATTCCCACACACACTAACTACCAAAGAGATACAATCGATCTTTTTACATGAGGAGGATCTTCAAGCTCTTCCCTCCAATCTACCTACCCTATTCAATTACATTGAATGGGTTGTCTAGTCTGGTATCCAGATCTAGATCTCAGCCTTACAAACATTAAAGGCATTCTTATCTACAACCTGCACAAAGGCACGGTTTCCCAACTCAATAGCTTAAACATTTAATTACATTCAATTCTAAAATCAAAATGAGGACTACGCCTCTCTTCAGCTTTGAATGCGTGCGCTTAATGTGGATGGATGGATGGTTGGCTGACGTGGAGAGATGCTCCTGCATCATACTCCTTAGCTACAAAATTCATGAGCTCCTGCTCATGAGCTTCCCATCTCAGCTCTTGAAATCCCCCGGGATCCCAAATCATCCTCTGGAGTTGTTCATCTGCTCCATCTCCTTGTTGTTGTTATTGGTGCTACACTGTTACTGCTACTGCTTCCTTTCTGCCCATCCTTTCCTTGCTGGTAGATTCTGCTGACCGAATCATCATCCTTTCTATTTCCTCGATCGCTGCATCCATCTGCTCCAGTGGCTAGTCCTGTTTTTGCAGTCTCCCCAGCTGCAAAAATTTTCGGCTCATGGGCAGATCACTATGATCTCCCATGCCTTCTTCATCAACTTCCAACTTCACCTGTTGGATGTGCACACTCTGAACTTTCACCCTTCTCTCCAGGGCTTCGAATTGTTCATAAATATCAACCAAACTAATGTTGTCTGCTTCTTCTTCTGCAAACTCCCATGTTGCAGTCTTTTCAGTCTCCTGGCTGAAAATATTGAGCCATTCCTCAGAATGCTCATCATCCTCTTCTGCTTCTTCTATTGTCAGCTTTAGTGCTACAACTTCTTCAGCTTCCTGGCTGAATGCATTGTGACACTCCTCCGAATGCTCATTTTCCTCTCCGTCTGCTTGGGTAGCTTCAGATATCTGCTCCAATTTCTTTGCGACAGTCTCAGCTAGCTGTCCTTCCGTTGTTGCTGCATCTGCAACACAAATTTTTTCCTCCTCTTGGGCAAGTGATAGGAATATTCCAATTCCTCCAATCATCAAAAGATCCCTCATATCCTCCTCCTTTTTCAGCTGCACCTGCTAATCCAAATTCATCTCCGAGATCATCTGCTCTGTCAGCTCCTTAGGTTGATCCCAATTCATCTGCTCATCTCTGCCCACCTGGCAATATGGGATCTGTTCACTGCTCTCCTGGCATATTATGAGATCAACTGATTCCATCTTCATCAAAAATCCTTGTTGAATTGACCTCACCTCTAAGTCCATGAGACCTTCAGATAGTCTTGAATTCTCATCTCTGCCCACCTGGCAATCTGTGATGCTTCCACCGCCCTCCTGGCAGTCTTCGAGATCCCACAGCGACCTCATTTCATTGCCCAGCTGGCAATGTGAAATTCCTTGGCTGTCCTCATGACAGTCTCTGAGATCTCGCAGTGATATCAACTCATTGCCCACCTGGAAAATTGGAATTTCCTCTCTACCCTCCTGGCAGTTCTTGAGATCTTCAACTGATCCCATTTCATTCTCTTCACCGAGAATTTTCCCAGTCTCTGGTTCACATATCTGAACCATTTCTTTAGGTCTGTTGAGGTTTTCAGCATGCCTCAACCATCCTCTTAACAACCTACATTGTCTTCTAGCCATCAACTCCTTGACTAGCCATTTTACTTTTGCCTTCCTCATGGGTCATTCATATACCCATCTCGACTTTGTTTTCTGTTGCATCTGCAATGCAAGATTTTCTATTTCTCTCTTTATATCAGCGAGCTCTTCATCCATATCTTCTTGGCTCCATAGCTCTGAGTTTTTCCTCCCAGCATATCTACGGCCTTTAGTAGCCATGTTGTTGTCTCTGTCTACCCTCCTGGCAAACCTACTTCTGTCAATCTGCAAACCTGAGTGTCCCAGCTTCATCCTTCAGTCCTGTTGACTGTCTTCATGATTGTTTCCTTCCTGCAAACAACCATCACGAAGTCCCCAGTACTCTGTCTTCCTTTACCTTCTCACTTCACCTGAAATATACAGATGAAATCAAGCTCTGATACCACTTGATGCAGTATGACACGACCACCACCTCGCGCTCCTGCTCACATGATCGATCAATCATTTCATGAGCCGAAGCGACTCTTCCGATTCCCTGCCAGAATCTATGCTAAAAACCCGATCCACATGTCCTTTTATTTTTCCTCGAGGTCTTCTGCATTCAACTATGAACTCCCCCGACTTAATTTTGGGTTTTGGGGTTTCATGATCCTCGATGTCACAAACCTCTATCCCCGCGATCTCCCGATCACCGAATCTCCGAAATGCCAAAACAGTTTTTCCCCACCTTAGCCCCTCCTGGCTAGGATTTTCTCCACATGACCACTTCCAATAAGACCGCAACCTTCTCTCCTATCGAGGTTTCGGACATCGCAATGCCTAAATGCATAAACCTCTTGTCCATGGGATTACCGATATCCCGATCCCCGTAATGCCGATGGATGAATTTTCCTTTCAGGAAATATCTCGAATGCTCTAATCTCCTCCACGCGTCCTCCTATGATGGATGGTCCTGATCGCTCCTCGTGATTTCACAAATTCTAATGCTCCGGAAGTCTCGCCCTCAGGATTCACGAAACGTCGAACCCCGATCCTCCGGTTTGACTTTTCTATTGAGACTTTCCCCGAAAATCTGGATCTTCTCCATGCATTTCGACTGATGGACGACTCTGATCCAATCTCGCGGTTTCGGGACTTGCGATACCCCGATGACAGAATCCTCTGTCAACTCAAAACCCCGGTAGCCAATGTACCGACGGGTCCCTGATTTCCTCCACGTATCTCCTCAAATGGACGGTCCAGATCGTTCCTGCGAATTTTCCCATAGAAACTCCCGATATCATGTCATCGTGACTCCCGATTTCACGAATGTCGATATCCCAATGGCTACGTCTCTCGTCGGGACCTTCAACCTCCTGTTCACGAAGGTAAACCTCATGTAGCTCCTATCAGATCCGACGACTGACGGGTAATTGGATCAAGATCCCACGGTCTAGATCTGTTCTTCTCTGCGCTCCTCATGAGCTTCCTTCTTAGATGTGAAATCTTCAATGGTCCAAATCTCTTTTCTCCAGCCGATCCGATGGCTGTTGTGCTCTCCCTCCTGAGCTTGCACACTGTCTTCTGAGACTTGGAATAATTTCAATTTTCTCTGTGAACTCCTCACACTTTGAGCTTCATCACACATATAAAAACACTAACCCTCATGAGCTTCTCCTTTCCTTCTTACCCTTGAAGGATTCTTCAACTCCTACACCTCTAGAGAGTATTTACATGCACACAAAGGTGCTATCCGCCTGAGCTTTCCTGTAGCTTCGACCTCCCAGGAAACTCAGTTCTTCTTCCCTTTCTCCCTTAGATGGAGAATTCAGATGCCCTCCTAGCTATCTTATACCTCAAGCAACCTCTTTCTGAGTCTGCAGGGTGTTCAACAACCCTGTAAATATCCTTCAGCGGATTCTTCCTTCAAAATATAGAACTCAAAGAGTTCTCTTCTCCTGTGCCTGTCTACACAATGTCTCAATGCCCTCCTTGCAAAGTATCTTCCTCTAGAATGTTCATCAATTTTTTCCTCTATGCACTCCTTGCACCTTCTCAATGCCCACTTGGTAGAGCTCCTCAGAATCCTTAGTGATTCTGGTCCTCCTTAAGAACTCACATCAGAGTTCTTCTCAATGCACCACTGTACATATGCTCAATGCCCACTTGGCAGAGCTTCACAGAACTCCTCAAATATTTTGTCTGCAACTGTGTTCTTCCCTCACAGCCTTGCCTCCAAGGTATTCAACAACCTTGAGGTTTTCCCCTTGAGTTGTTGATTCCAGTTCGTGTGCCGCATCACCCCTTTGTCTGAACCGCAGTATTCAAAAGTGCTTTAGTGCACTGGTATTCAGAGACCGCAGTACTCTGTCACTCCCTCATGGCATGAAACCTCAAAGACCTTCACCTGAAATCAAACACACTTCTCCAAATGAAAACCTATAGCATACATCTACAACATACATTCGTATCATAAAATAGAACACACCAAGGCATCCACATAATACAGAAATACATGCAGGAAAAACTGCTTCCGTTTATATTAAAAAATGCCTCTTTACAAAGGTGTTCCTGAACACGGCCTGTAACAAGGTCTCGGTTCCTTCTCTCCTGCTCTCTACTCGTAGACCATCACACAACTCCCACACACACTAACTACCAAAGAGAAACAATCGATCATTTTAAATGAGGAGGCTCTTCGAGCTCTTCCCTCCAATCTACCTACCCTATTCAATTACATTTAATGGGATGTCTAGTCCGCTATCCGGATCTAGATATTAGCCTTACAAAAATTAAAGGCCTTCTTATATACAACCTACACAGAGGCACAATTTTCGAGATAAACAGATTAAACATTTAATTACATTCAATTCTAAAATCAAAATGAGGATTGCGCCTCTCTTCAGCTTTGAATGCGTGCACTTGACGTGCTGGCTGGTTGGATGGCTGATGTGGAGAGATGCTCCTACATCACCAGATCATCTTCGCTCACTCGCTTGATGGAACACATATATGGCCCAGACAACAAAACAACCCATCCTGAATATGGAAAATATCGACCACTTTGTTTGCACCCAACATTTGGTAGGTGGTGACGAAGTCCAGGTCTATCTCATAGTGTTGGGGCCATCCAAAGGTCCCATGGCCGCAAGAGTCTAGCACCATGGTGAGTTCCGTGATTGACAGTCTGCTGAGGCAATCAACGACGCAATTGGTGCTTTCTGTTTTATACTTGATGTTGAGGTCGAATTGCAGCAAGTATGTGGACCATTTTTGATGGTGATCATTTTGGAATTTTCCCTATGTCTGCATGAACTGCAGTGGCTTATGATCAATGTGGATGACTGTCTCCTTCCCAAGAATGTAATGTCTCCACTGTATGTAGGCTTGCACAATGGATTACATTTATTTTTAGTAAGTAGGGTACTTATGGATGACATATAATAGTTTCTCACTATGATAGGCCACGGGGTGGCCGTGTTGAGTGAGAACATCGCCCACAACATAGTCTGAAGCATCTGTCTCAATATCAAAGGGATGTTGTAGGTATGGTAGTGAACATATTGGGGCTGAGCACAAGCACTTCTTCAAATCATAGAACACTTGTTGTTGGGACCGACCCCATGCAAATTTCTCCTTACCACCACCCTTGTTTATTTGGTTGAGGGCCCATGCAATATGGAAGAATCCCAACACGAAACCGTGGTAGAAACTGGCAAGGCCCAAGAATCTCCAAAACTCTGTGAGTGTGGTTGGGGTTGGCTAGTCATGAATGACTTGGATTTTGGCTGGATCCACATGTACGCCATGTTGATCAACGATGTGGCCTAGGTAATGGACCTTGTCCATGCTGAAGGAGATTTTTTCCAAGTTGGCATATAGCTTGTGATGCCACAAGGTGTGTAGAACCTACTGAATATGTTGCAAGTGTTCAACCCAATTATTTTTGTAAATGAGAATGTCATCCAGATACACCACTACAAAAGTATTGGTGAATGGCCACAGGATATCCTCCATCATCCTCATGAAATTTGCTGGAGCATTTGTCAAACCAAAGGGCATGACCAACCATTCAAAAGGGCCTTCCTTTGACTTGAATGTGGTCTTCCATACATATGTCTTTTCTATCTGGACTTGGTGGTATCCAGACTTTAGATCAATCTTTCTGATGTATTTGGCCCCCATGCGTTGATCAAGGAGGTCGTCAATTCAGGGAATCGGGTACAGGTTTCAGACTATGATTTTATTCAGAGCTCGATAATCAATGCAGAGTTGCCAGGTTCCATCTTTTTTCTGTACTTGCACGATTGGGCCTCTACAATGTGATGATATGGGATGGATGTGCCCCTTGTGGAGTAGTTCTGGGATCTATCGCTTGATCTACTCATTCTCTAATAGAGAGAGGTGATAGACTGGCCCATTGGGAAGCAGTGTGTCGGGGGTCAGATCGATGGGGTGCTTGACCTGACAGTGAATTGGTACCCCTGTAGGTGAGGAGAAGATATCCGAGTGTTCTTCCATGAACTTATCTACTTGCTTTTGCTATGTGGAGATGTCAGTCATAGAGACCCTAGATGTGGTTGTGATCTTTTTGTTATTTTGAGAGAGAATCAAAAAGAAGAAAAACTTCCTCATTTGAGAGATGACCTTCCTGAATTACTTAGCAGAGATCAAGGAAATAACACTAGGTGGGACTGCCTCGGGTATCCTGTACAAATTCTTGTTCAAATTAATCATAACACTATGAGGCCTAGACTCATATACATCATGATGTTTCCGTAAATAAGGTTGGCCCAAAAGAACATCACAAACTTGGAGAGGAGCAACATCACACAATACCTTGTCTCTAAAGGGTTGATGTCATATGAAAATCGACACTATTGGTTAATTCGGAGATCACTTCCTTGGCAAAGACATCTAATGGTGTAGGGTTGTGGATGCGACGTTGTTGATAGGGCCAGTCGCTTGATGACCTCTACTGAGATGAGGTTATTCTGGCTACCGCTATCAATGATGAATTGCAATGGGGTGTATTTTACCCACATCTGTGAATGGAAGAGGTGCTCTCCTTCTTTTGGCTCATCTGGTTCACCAGGATGGAGCTTGGTGGTAGCAACGGTGGAACTGGGTTCCGTGTCAATGATCCATCTTCCCCTTTCTGGTTCTATCTTAGAGTCAGATTCCTCATTTGATTCAGAAGCTTTCACTTTGGCCACCAATGACTGCTTTGATCGAAAACCAACAGTGTTATACCAAGGGCTCTTATGGAACTCGCACCACTTCTCGATATCTTTCTTTGTCTTTCCGGTGTATTTCTTTGCATGTGGATTGGAATGGTTATCCTGATACTGTCCATATTTTCTCTATCCTTTGTTCTGCGGGTTAGGGCCGCTCTTTCTTAGCTTTTGTTTTGAGGGGTTCCCATGCCCAAATTGTCGCGTATTTTGTTTGAGCTTCAACTTAATTTTGATGACATATTGGTAGGTCGCGCCCAAGGATGAGATGTCCATAAATTACATTTTGGTCTGGATGTATCTCTGTAGAGAACCACGATACTTGAGCACTAGATGTCACTCTGAATCTTTGATACCCAGATTGGTGCGCAAGGTATGGAAGATATTTGTGAAATCTGGCACTCCTTGGTCTCTTTCTTGCCGCAGTGTGGTGCATTTGGTATACATGTCATCATAACTATCGACAGGGTAGTATTGTTCCTTAATAACATCCCTGAAGGATTCTCAGGTGGAAATTACTATAAATAATGAGGTTTCCTCTGTTTCCTTTTACTCACAGAAAGTTTCCCACCAATCTTTGACATGGGGAATGAATTTGAGGAGCGCAAAAGTAATATTTTCCTTATTCAAAAAGTTATGGACAAACAAATGCCCTTCTAGTACATTCAACCACTTGTCTACAACATTTGGGTCTATCTGACCTTCAAATAGAGGAATATCAAAGTTTATTTATACCTTGAAGGGTACAGCGCCTCTGTTTGAAGAAGATGTGTCTCCTGTTGGTAGCCGCCGAAGGATTTGCGCAAAAGTATCCATCATCTTGTTCCTTTGTTGCATGAGGGATTCCTCAATCAATAGTTTCAAAGGATATCCTGTCTCACCATATTTATTTTCTCCTACCATGATATGTCGCTTGGGCATGCGAGATATTTTGTCAAGAGAAACAAGCTCGAGACCTAACTCTTTGTACTCTAACTTCGTTGGGGACATACATTAAGATGACAAGGAGCAGAGCACTCTCATACCACTGATACAAATTTTATGAGAAAAATGAAATGAATATAGATTATTAATAAGTTCTTAACAAAAATTAACAAAGATATAGTAAAACTGGTTTTCTATTCAATAACGAAATAACTGAAACTGTAAAATGCAGTGGAAACAAGCTTGTTGGAATGGTGGAGGCTTATCTCTGAGAAGAGATGTGACAACTGTGCTCATTCGAAAGAAGATGATTACAATGAGGATCTAAAGGCATTTTTATAATAGGTAGGAATACCCAAAACCCTATACATCAAAAAACTTAACCCTAGGAGATGAAGCACCAAAAGTCATGTGAGCCCCGTTTGGGTAAGTTAGTACATCAACTTCCGAGGGTCGTAATTTTTGCATATGATCTCCATTTTAGACGTATGACAGCCCATTGGAAAGGTATCATCGAGGAGATTCATTTTAGGCACAATATTGAAGGAACTTTCATATTTCAAACCTCTTTTCCCAAAAAACTTCGTTAGGGCCTCAAAACAACTCTGAAAGTGAAAACTACTAAAAATAGTAAATTACCAAAATTGCCAGAAAACTGTTTTAAGCTAATTGGAAAAGGTGGGTGGCCACCGATATCCATCTGGATCATCAGGACCATGGGATATATAAGAGGTAGATTTTCATGCCCATGATAAATTCCATGGGTGAGACAATTGTTGGGAATTGATTACCTGAAGGTGCTAAACTGCAGCTATAGTGCTATGAGACTTCCTGTTCGGCCTATTGCTAAAGCTTGGAAAGGAAGTGGGGAAGTCGAAGGAATGTTGAGTAGATAAGGGGCACACTTCCTGGGTGGGACAGACATGTGGGGAATGAGGGGTTGTAGGTTGTTAGTTTGAGGTTGCACCTGAGATAGAGTCTTTCTTGTTGTCTATGAAACTTTATCCTAGTTAGGAATCCCTTTACCTGGGTGCAATTTAGTCCCAGCTCAGGGGTGAATCACTATTGAGAGTGATGAACACTATATTATAAGGCTGGGAGGTTCGTGGAAGGTCTTCATGCTGTTGGTGCCATTATTACCAAGATAAGTGCCAACTGTGTGATAAATTTACATGCTTCATTGTTATTTACATGCTTCTTTTTATGGGTTATCATATGTATGGTTATAACTATGTTTATTTTTATGGGTATTTCTTGTATATGTTGCATGTATATGTTTACTATTATTTCAGTTTGAATCTGTGTATTTACAGACATATTTGTATGTTTACATTTTGTATATAATGCTTTTGCAAGAGTTTTTTGTGTATATATTTTAATTGCATGCAGTTTGAAAATTTTATGTGGCATATCTTAGTTGGATGTTGGGTATGTTACAGTATGTTCCGCAGAGAGAATGTAAGACTTCTCTTTCATAGCATGGCCTGACATGGATGGCAGGGATCGTTACAATCTTACTTGTGTGTTTCATTTTATGCCATACAATGCCTCAAACAGACTCATCTTCAATGATTCATGATACTCGTTTTTGTATGAAAACTCAACTAAATGGATATAGTCCTCCCACTTAGAAGGCTTGTCCATTACATACATTCTCAACATATCTTCAATTATCTGATTAATTCTTTATGTCTGTCCACCTCACTCTGAGTGATATGCTATACTGAAATTCAAATTTTTCCCAAATCACTTAAGCAACCACTTCTAAAAATTGGAAGTGAACTTGGGATCTCAATCTGACACTATTTCCTTAGGCACACCATGTAGACTATCAATTTATTTCATGTAAATTTTTACGATATTGGCTTCCTTATGAGTTAACTTTACCCTAATGAAATGTGAAACCTTTGTAAGATTTCCCACCACGTCTACCATGAGGGAATCATGTCAACTTTCTATCCTAGAAAATATAGTAATAAATTGATATAACAACTTCCCATTTGCATTCATGAATGGGTAATGGTTGCAATAATATTGTTGGATGCCTGTGCTCAACCTTTACCTTTTGACATTCCATGCATCTAGCCAAATAATTAGTGACATCCTTCTTCATACTAGGAAAAAAATATTGGTCTCTTACAACTGTAATAGTTTTTTGGTATCCTAGATGTCCAACATATGACACATTATGCATTTCCTTTAAAAATAAATTTCTCAATTCCCGATAATTAGGAACTTAAAATATGTTCTGAATAAGAGGGCTCCATTCTCTTCTAGTTTGTAATACTTATATTTCTGTTGTACATCATTATGTTGTAGGCCTTCCTTAACTTGCAAATAATTTTGATCTGTTGTTACAACCTCTAGAATGATGTCTTTTAAATCTGTCCTATACACACTAATGGTTGTAGCATGCATTTTATTCACCCTTCTGGTGAGTGAATCAACCACTTTTTTCTCTATTCCCTTTATGTGATTGATATCAAAGTTGTATTCACTAAGAAATTCTATCCATCTAGTTTTTCTAGCATTTAGTGTTGGTTTTTCAAAAAAATATTGCATACCACTATGGTCTATTGTTAGTTCAATTTTTCTTCCCATGAGGTAACTCCTCCACATTCTTAAAGCGTGTACTATGGATGAAAACTATAATTCATGTGTAGCATAATTTATTTCCTGCTCCTTCAATTTTCCAGACTCATAAAAAATTACATGTCAATTTTGCATAAGGACTCCACTGAGTCCTTCCTTGCATGTATATGTGAACATAAACAAATCCTCATCTGGATCTGCAACTTTCAAAATATGGGAACTTTTAGAAAATCCTTTAAACATTGGAATTTTTTTTTACACTTGGCACTCCACTCAAATTCCACACCTTTCTTTTGAAAACATGTTATTGGATGTAAAATCTTGGAGAATCCAACAATGAATCTCCTGTAGTAACCAACTAGACCCATGAATGATCTAACCTCTAAAATGTTTGTTGGCACTATCCAACTCTTGATTGCTTCAATATTTTCTGAATCCACTACTATTCCATCCTTTGAAACAATGTGACCCAAACAATGGATCTACTTTTGATAAAAGGTACATTTACTCATTTTGGCATATAATTGGTGCTCTCTTAACACTTTTAGCACTGCCCTCAAATATTTCTCATGCTCCTCCTCTGCCTTGGAATATATAAGAATGTCATTGAAGAATACAATGACAAAATTTTCCAAGAAATATATGAACACTCCATTCATCAGACACATAAATGTAGTTCATGAATTTTTCAACCCAAAAGGCACCACCACATATTCATAGTGTCCATACCTTGTTCTAAAGGTTTTTTTATTATTATACTATTCTTTTATTCTCACTTGATGATAGCCTAACCTTAAGTAAATGTTGGATATTATCTTTTCTCCTTTCAGGTCATCAAAGAGATCATCAAACCTTGGAAAAGGATATTTATTCTTGACTATAACCATGTTCATTTGTCTAAAGTGAATACATAACCTCAACGTTCCATCTTTCTTCATGACAAAAATAACTAGGGCACCCAAGGGAGAAACACTTCGGCATATGAACTCTTTCTTTAACAACTCTTCTAGTTGCATTTGCATTTCTTTTATCTCTAGCGTGCTCATTTGGTAGGGATTCCTAGATACCGGGGCAGCTCCAGGCATTAAGTCAATTGATAAATCTATATCCATCTTTGGTGGTAATCCTCAAACACATATTCATACTCTTTCAATACTAGACACTCTTCAATACTTGGCTCCTTATCCTTTATTGTCTCTTCCATTTGGGTTGCATATATCTGGCACCCTTTTCTAAAACGTTTCTTTCATATACAATGATGAAATATCTCGGATAGATATAGGCCTTGGAATACCTTTCATTTTCCCTAAATTACCTTCTTCATCAAGACATGAGAAAACGTTTTTATAACAATATAAAACAACACGATGAGTTTCTAGCCAATCCATACCAATCAAGCAGTCATAAGACCCAAGTGGTATGATGTATAAATATGGCTTAGTGTTAGTTCCATTCATATTTATAGGGCATTCTTTAGCAAGCTCCTTTATTATTCTCTTGGTTCTAGTAGCTTGAACTAACCAAGAATTTGCATTGCTTACACTTATTCACTTTAAATATTTCAACTAGATTTGGATGTATATAGCTATGGAATTCTCCAAAGTTAATTAAAATAGCTATGGTATGATTATAAATATTACCTTCCACTTCAATCATGTGGGATTGATAGTCTTCTTTTCTATTGTCCAAGGCTTCATAGATACTTGTCATGTTTTTTCCCATGTCCTCTATTGTCTCCTCTTGCTTGATGCTATGCAAATTATTCATTTTATTTCCCTGGCAAGGAAAATATTTATACATGTGATCTCCTTCACATCCCCAACACTTTACGGTTTGTTTTCTTGGCCTCTTTCCCAAGGAATTTGTCATTTTATGATCATATTGAGATGGTTTCCCTAGATGATATGATTAAGATCTATTTATGATGAAAGGTTCCTTGAATCATTTCTTCCTTTGATCCATGTTTCCTTTATTCTTGTCATCCCAGGCCTTTTGGAAATATGGCCTTCCTCTATTATTCTCATATAGATACTTAACCTTTCTTATAGATTATTCTAAATTATTGGGCTCATTAAACTGAATTTTATCCTTGTAAAAGGATGGAACTCCACTTAGGAACCTCTGAATTTTTCCCTTCTCATATATTATGAATCTCACATACTTGAGAATTTCCAAGAAATTTCTCTCATATTCATCCATGTTCATGTTCCCAAGTTTGATTTCAAAAAACACATGCATATTCTTTTCATAATATTTCTCTGAAAAGTATTGTTGCTAAAAATATTTCTTGAACTACTTTTAAGAAATTCATTTCTCATCAAGGTGCTTAATGTGCTTTAGTCGGTCCCACCACATAGATTCCTTCCCTTGAAGGTGGTAGGATACAATTTTGGATTCTTCATTTGATGAGGAATTATCTAACTGAAAATAGTTTCTCATTCCCAACAACCATGGTTTTGCATCTTCTCCTTTATTGTTCTCTCCATCAAATGATGGTGGCTTGATTTTTCTTAGTTCCCTTTGGAAGCTATCTAACCCATGTCTCTTTCTCTAATTCCTAATGGAAGATATACTTGGGATCATTTCCAACCTTTAACATACATATTTTTTTCTCGTCAAGTTCCCTAGGGAATGACGATGTTGATGCCTGATAATAATCCTTCATCGTCTAGATCCTTCATGATCATCTTGTTATCACTCTGTAATTTTCTTGGTTGCAACACAAAATATCAAAGGTAACCAAAAACCTACTTTTAGAATGGAATCTATCCTTTTTCTAGTCCAGAGAGGGCTCTCTCCTATCAATTTTTCAATCAATACAATGTCTAGGTTCTATGATAATAAAAGAGTGTGAAATGGCTAGTAGGGTTGAGAGGAATATCTATCGGGCATGGAGTCATAAGGGAGATCAATTCAAGGTTCTTAGAACTTGGGAGAACATTTTTAATCTCATAGGCTAGACAACCAACTATTGCTAGACATAAAATATTAAAATATGGATAGATGAAAAAGAAAACATTCAAATTGACACAGAGAATCCCATTTAGATGAGTTCTTCATAAACTTATCAGTCTGAAAATGAACATTTGAAACAAGATAGATACAAAGAATATGCAAATGATTTCTGCATCAACAATTTCTCTTTCAAACATAGAAGAATATAGTTAATGACAACAAAGAAACAAATCACATACACTAGAATCACTGAATACAAAATATGAACACAAGAATCTATGAGAAATATCTCCAGGCACTTGTTTGCAAACCTTTCATTAATATTCATAAATTATTGCAAAACCAATAATCTTCTTACTCAATTCTCGAAACCTTCTATTGTATTTTTCATTTCAATAAATATCATTTCAATTCATATTGATTCCATGAAGTCAAAATAGTTAGGGTTTCTTACCCAAAAGGAAGTCACAACTGAAAAACTAATTTCATAAGAAATTCCCAATTAAATTGCCACGGGTTCCTATAATTTAGGGTTTCAGTTTCTGACTAACTTATACGCACTAATACATTTTTTTTTACATATATTTGATGGAAAACTAGTTGCACTATCCAAATATGATGTTGACATATTGAAATCACCCCATATGGAAGCTGAAAATACTCATTTACATGTTGACCAGTGATTTCGCAGCAACCAGAACATTTCGCTGCAAAATCTTTGTTTCAGCAATTTCCCAGCAAGAGTTGTTGCAAAATTTATGTTTTTCATTTTCTGATGTTGAAAATCGCTTTAGAATCAATCACAAACCATAGATAACTTCAAAAAACAAAAAATAACATGACTTATCTCGAGTGTTATCAAATTATTCCATTGCAGCTTGGGCCAACAAGTCCAGGTTCCCTTTTTCCATTTGTTCCTTTATCAGTCTATCTTTTTTCCTCACTACCTTATTCTTATTGTATATATTCTTGACTTGTTTGTGTAAGGGTAGAGACATATTGACCATTATTTTCCAAAGCTTCTTCAAAGAGGTCCAAGTGGTATTCTATACTCCTTTTCATATGCCTCTTTTCTTTCCTTCATTTTACAATTTCATCCTGAGCCTCCTTGAATTGTTTCTTTAATATTTTGTTTTCCATGTCTTCTTTTTCTAGGGGAGAATGAACCTCAACCACTTCCTCAATAGAAAAATGAATAGGTGTATCAGATTTGATTTCTTCAAGTTGGATCTGATTTTCTTTTGATGATCTAGTTGCAGGCTACTAAGATTTTCTTTGTTAAATATTTCTAGACTAAACCTCACTTTCTTTCTTGATGGAGGTTTATCTTCTATAACATATTTAACTTCAAGACAGAGAAATTTTTCATCTGTAGTAATTTTATCTACATGATCTTGTTTCTTTGCTGCAGACCCACTGAATGGTTTCCTAGGTTTTGTCATTTTTACTTCTTCAGGATGGAAAATGATTTTTTTACCCTTTAGTTTTCTTCTTTTACTGTCAGAGGTCTTCTCAATGTCTACAGTTGTTTTAACACCCTAAAATGGAATTTTACCCCTTTTTATATATTCTTTTCTAAGAGAGGTCTTGGTTGCAGTCTCAGGAGTTTCGATCACAATGGGTTTTTCTTTATTATCTCCTCTTTTCCTTTTCACACTACTAGAAACTGATTTAGTACTTGTTGAAGGACTACTTCCTTTAGATGGTGTGAAATTAGCAGTTTTAGCACAAAATCCTGATGCAACAAAAAACAAATTCCATTTTCTTTTTTCTTTCTTAAGTTCTTCAAGGACCAACAATTTAATGATACTAAGGTGGAAAATATTGGGCTCAACTTGATTTGACTTAGCTTGTACTTTATGAACCATTTCCTCCAAGATTCTAGAAATATAATATGGGAGGTTTAGGGATTTATTACCTGTAAAGTGCATGAAAAATCTGATATGGTATAGCTATACCTTGTTGAAACTCCCTTCACATGTGAAATATCTCTATATTACTCTCAACATCTTATCATGGTGTTCAAGCATGTAACTCATAGGCACTCCTTTTGATAGGTTCTCATTTTGAAATTCTTCCTTGAAATAGTCATTACAATAGGAGGAATCCAAAGGTTTTCCCTTGAACCACCTCTCACCTTGCATGGGTATCCCTGTTGTTGAGGCAATTGTCTATTTAGTGACTTGAATCTCCAGTGATCCAACCTTTATTTTGGTTCCCTAAAAATTTAGGGAAAATTGTTTTTCCACCTCCATGTGTCCTCCATGTAGCTTTTCACAAAATGTGAGGCATCCTATTTCCTGGAAGGATTCTCTAAAAAAAGGATTTGAGTCGAGTAATTGCAATCCTTTGGGTTTGAATCTCACTATGTCGCCTCCCTTATGTACTTTCTTGTTTTCCTTTCTATGCTTCAAGGTTGTTTGTGAACATTGTTGTGATGATGATGGGTTCAAAGGATCCAAAATTGTTATAGCAAGATTTGCCTCACCATTGCTATCTTGCACAAAGGACCTTTTTCCATTTCCCTATGCAGACTTTTCATCCCTTTTTTGATGAATCCAGAGATAAAGATATTTTTGTTTCCACATATACACTCCCTAACTGCTATGAAAGATGCGTATATGCTTGCTTCTCCATTACAACTCGTGTATATCAGGATTTGTGCTAGAAAATATAAAATGAGATCGAGTTTCCATTTCACGAAAAACAATTTCTGATCCTTGGCCTTCCATATACTAGAAACGTTCTGACTCAGCCCTTCAGTTGCATTCTAGAGTTTATAAGAGCACAATTTTGAACTATGGAAAAAAAGGAGAAAGGATTCAACTTTGAGAGAAAAGTTAATCTGGAGAAATTACTTCATATTGATTATGCATCCCTTTGTCCCTCAAGTATGAATACAATGTTCAGCCCCCAAGTTCTTCCCTTATTATTGAGAGGACCTCTTTGCCTCTTTCTCATGAGCTTGCCTTTGGTGGAGGATTGAAGTGGTGGGGACCCAGTTGGAAGGAACTTGGTTTCTTTGTTTCAAACCATGCCGACACAAAAGTCTATAATGTTGACACTTCTGCTAATCAATTATTAATATAAATACTCCTTTCCCGTCCTATTGGTATCTTGCAAATATATGATTATTATCCATGGGAATGTTTGTAATTTTTATTAATGGATTATGTTATCTGATGTGCTAACCCCTTTCAGATCATCACTATATACTTTCTTTGATTGTTTGTTGAGAACTTCTCGTAGGTATAAAGCTCTAGGTCAAAGTGCTCAACGATGGAACATCATCAAATGTTGGATTGAGGTAGGTCTCTTTCTGATATTGCGCATTAGTTTATATAGCATATGTTGGAATTGAGTTGATTTTTGCAGTCATACCTGTCTGTTGTGGTTTACCCTTGGCCATAGAGAGTTTTTCCCTTGTAACAGAAATGGTGACTCCACTATGGAGAGATATTTCTTCTAAGGGTTGAAGTACTTTTTCTTCTTACATTGCTCTTTTTCCTTTATGCTTCTTGTCGTATCACTTCTTGAAAAATCCTGTTCACTCTTCGTCTAAGTTTTCAACCTTTTACTCTTGCCTAGCCTTGTTTTAAAGAATATACGCCCATTTTTCCCTGACAGTCACATATACACGCTTGTTGTCTCACGGCAAGAGGTGTATATATGCTATGTTCTCCTGAACAATCATGTATACCACTTCCCCTTTCTTGTTTGCTTGGTTGAGTGACTGTTGGGTAGGATTTAAAGATTGTTGAGCCTTCTTAGGTCTCTGTATTGCATGAAGCTTGTTTAAAGTCAAATTTTTGGGTGTAGTCTTTCTCTTTGTTTTCTATTTTTAATTTGTCCTTGGTTTCTGGGTCGTTTGCTGGGTTTCCTAGTATTATGCTTGAGTTACTTCTTTTATACACTATAGAATTCATCTGTCAAGTTGCTTATCAGTCCATGCATTTTCTTTTTAGAATATTGAAAATACAAAAAAAATAGGCATTTTGCATTGGTTGGCATTTTTTTCTTTGAATTTTTTCATTATCTTGGCACATGTAGCGAAAGATCATATTTTACTTCTGGATTGCAGATTTGAAATTGAAGACTGCACTGTTTTTATTAGCATATCATTCATTGAAAAGTTAATTATAGACTTTTCATTATATCCATATTTGTTTTCTGGCAGAGTCATAACACCATAAGTTTCACCTTCATACCTTTTTGAATAACCATAGCCAACACAATTTATGCTTTAAACTAAAATTGATTAGTCACGATTTTATTTTTAGGGTGCACAAACTAGCTTAGGATTTAGTGCCTTGGAATAGGATTTTGTGAGTAAACTTCTCCAAGGCAATAAAATCAACATATGTGTCTAAGACAGGGAGTTAAGAAGTCCATTGTATAGTTGGTAATATTAGGAGTCTCCACTCACACTAGAGTTAATCACGAGGCCGCGCGAAGTTAGTTGAAGGGATAACCCCTGGATACTCACCTAGCGTCAATGATATTTCTGTGGATTTATTCGTATTTGGGGATCTTGCTAATGCCCATACCTCTGTGAGAGGTGGTGCTTTCAAGGTTTCAGGCTTCTCTACCCTGCCCATACGGTGATCCGGACTTACGATTGCTCACATGTTCATCGATTATATAGTGTTTTATTAGTTTCTTGACTTAGGTATCTCATAGGTTACTTGCAGGGGTTATTCTTCTTGTACCCTAAGTCAGATAAGGGTCGGACAACACACAACCTTTATGGAGGATTACCTCTCCAGGGGGATCTGAGCGACTGGTTGTTAAGCCCACGAGGGCGCTTATAACTGATTATGTTACCTCCAAGCTTTAGCGGGGAGTCTCAAGTCCCTCTTTTACGAGACATACCTTCTTTAGTGAGGGAGGCCACTTAGCCACTTTAGCCTGTTTGCATGCATATTGGTCGTTTGAATTTTTGGTATGCTCTTTGATTATTAGTTGACCATAGGTTTTTGTGCTGAGTCTTTATTATCATGGATAGTGGAGTTCCTTTTTCTCCCTCATTTACTGCTACCCCCCCCATGGCGTTCATGGGGGAAAATCTATCTGGTTTTTATAATGGTATGCATAATTATGGTACTCAGTCAATGTCTTGGGTCTCTAATCATTTTTCTCATGGTATGTTTGATATGTCTTCACACTTTCCATCCCTTGTCTCATCTCCTTATGCGAATACAAGTTTTGGGTCTGGGGGCATGATGCCTCCTTCTTATCCCTCTCCATTTGGTGGGGGTCATATCCTTCAAACACACCTTATGGTAGGAGGTTGGAATCTTCCTTCCTATGAATCCACTATGCAAGAAGTAAGTTCCCAATTAAGCAATCATTCTACTTGTTACACTCCATCCACTTATTCTTCTTCCGCTATGCCAGTTCCTACGAACACTTTCCCATGGAATACCTTTGTCTTCCCTCTGGTGTTTCATCCGAGGGGAGTTATTTTTATAGTATGGGAAACCCCCCTCATGAAGTTCCTTCATTTGGGGGAAACATATATCCTCACATGAGTAACCCTTGTCATGTCGCTTTCTCTTCACAAGAAACTTCCTTAGCGTCGATGCCTTTACAACCCTTTATCAATCAATATGGATGAGGATCCTATATTGTTGGACAGGGATAGGTTGTAACCCAGGATCCTTCCTGGCCTACAATTTCTCTGAACCAATCTTTCCTTGGACCTTGGTCTCAAATGCCACAATTCATCACTTCCGCAAGTCCAGTCACTATATGTCATACTAACATTATATCGCCAACCTCTACTAGTCATGTTGGAGATTGGTCGACAACCTCTGCGAGTCATTTTGAAGACCTGCAACCAGCCACTGCAAGTCATGTTGGGGGCACAAGTCCAGTCACTGCATGTCATACTGACATTATATCACCAACCTATACTAGTCATGTTGGATATTGGTCGACAACCTCTGCGAGTCATGTTGAAGACCTGCAACCAGCCGCTGCAAGTCATGCTGGGGGCACAACTCCAGTCACTACGTGTCATACTAGAATTATATCACCAACCCCTTCTAGCCATGTTAGAGATTGGTCGACAACCTCTGCGATTCATGTTGAATACCTGCAACTAGACGTTGCAAGTCATGTTGGGGGCACAAGTCTAGTCATTGTGTGTCATACTGACATTATATCACCAACCTCTACTATTCATGTTGGAGATTGGTCGACAACCTCTGCGAGTCATGTTGAAGAGCTGCAACCAGCTGCTGCAATTCATGTTGGGGGCACAGGTCCAGTCACTGTGTGTCATACTGGAATTATATCACCAACCTCTGCTAGCCATGTTGGATATTGGTCGACAACCTCTACGAGTCATGTTGAATACCTGCAACCAGTCGCTATAATTCATGCTGGGGTAACAAGTCGAGTCACTGCGTGTCATACTGGCATTATATCACAAACCTCTGCTAGCCATGTTGGATATTGGTCGACAACCTCTGTGAGTCATGTTGAAGACCTGCAACCAGCTGCTGCACGTCATGTTGGGGGAACAAGTCCAGTCCCTGTGTGTCGTACTAGCATTATATCACCAACCTCTGCTAGTCATGTTGGATATTTTCTACTAGCCTCTGCAAGTCATGCTAGAGGCATGTCACCAGCCACTGCAAGTCATGTTGGGGGCATTCATATGATTAAGAAGCCTAGACGTCTGAGACGTAAGACTAGATTCCTTTGCAAGACTTTCCAAGGAGGTCACCTTAGTCGTTTGTGTCCCGTTACTGCTGGGATACCAGAAGCGTGGGGCTCACCTAAGGGCCCTTCGGGTTCTGAGGCATCTATGGTTTCACAACACTTCGTTCCTTCTTTGGTTGATACAACAATCAGGATGATGCAATCTTCGACTGACACCTCTTTTCCTTTAGGAGTTGATGCATCCTTTGACCTTTTTGTCTCACATCCCATTCAACATGTGGTCATGTCGATGTAATCTTCGACCGACACCTCTCCTATGTTCAATGGTGATGCATCTCATGACCTTATTGTCTCACATATTGTTCAACCAACGGTCATGTCGATGCAATCTTCAACCAACAACACTCATGTTTTTGGGGGTGATGCGCATCTTGACCTTGTTTTCTTGCATCTTATTCAACCAATGGTTGAGGAAGTGGTCGTATCGATGCAACATTCGATTGACCCCACTCTTCTCTTAGAGAGTGACAAGTCTAAGGAAGCGGTCATGCCAATGCAATTTTTGGTCGATCCCTCTCTTCTAGTTCTAGTTCTATACCTTCTATGCCATGTCCTTAGCATTTCTATTACTTCACCTTCTGAACAAGAGAGAGTTCTACTCTTCCTGAGTTCTCTCCCTCCAAGTCTTGACAAGGTTCCCTTTGATTGGTATGGTCTGGTGGGGTATCCAATGCCTCCACCTATGTATTTTCCAGGAAGAGACATTATCCAATATAGCATGGAGATGATAACCTATGTTAATTGTAGGGACCTAAATTTAAGTAAGCCTAAATTTTTTATACAATTAAACATAAATTTCTTTCAATGCATAAGTAATTCATTAATCATCGTAAAAACATATAATATTCAACAGAAAATTAAATCTAACCACAACATGAAACAGATTACATAATCATCACATAACTCATCAAATTAAGAAATAAAAATACCTCTGCCTGATGGTAAATTCCCTCTTATCTGGTTGTCCTCCCTGCTGCTTGACCAAACCCTGCCCAAACCGACTAACCACCCATCCATCTAGGAGCAACCTGTCCATCTCCCTAGCTATTATAACCCTAAATTGCACCACACATGCTTACCTGGCATCAGGCCATCTCATATCCCTTCTTTGCCAAAGCACTGTTGAACAACTCTTTGAAAATCCTCTTTTATAAAGGCCCACGTGCCCTACTCCATTACTGCATGCGTGTACACACTGGATAACCTAAGACATCCCGCGTGGATCGACAAAATCATGAAAAGATGAAAGTTTCCGACGGAACACAAAATCTATGGGTTAGTTAACTGAAACTCCCGACCATGCATGGTTGAGGGTTCGTCCAAATACCTAGCTCCTTCTAGCCTATAAAAGAAGGGGTAGGGGTCCCATTTGGAAGAAGGAAAAATATAACAAAGAAACTCTGCCCATTTGCATATTCCCATTGTCCCAACCCTTTAGCCTTCCTTGTGCCAAAGGAGATAAAAATCAAATCAGTTGGAGGACAGATGAAAAGGAGCCCAGGATCAGGTTCGCGGAGCAGTGGCCGGTCTCAACTTTTGTAAGTTGACTCATTAAAAGTAATAAAGAAAATGTTTTTCCCGTCCCAATTCATGAACTTTTTATAGTTTTATTAGTATATGTTTGGATTTCTAACCCATCAGTATATAAGTAGCATGCATGCGTAGTTGTTTCTTGTCTTGTATGCAGGTCAGATTTGGAAGGAGTATTGCGGAAAAGTAATCAAGTACAATGGAGGATCGACATCAAACGCCAGGAACGAGGTAGGTTGATCTTTCCATGCATTTACTAAGAAAAGGGGATTTAAATCTAAGGATGAAGGTAGATAGTAGTTTTTCTTCAGTCATATCTAAATGCAAAGTCTAAACCCCATTTGCTAGTCTGTAAGGATATTTCCCTCACAACAGAATTGGTGACCATACTGGGGAGACTCTCTAGGGTTCCTGGAATTTTATTTAGTTTTTGGGTAGTTTTAAAGACTAGTTTTTCTTGCCTGTTTTTTCTTTTAGTTTCTATAAGGTCTGAGCTAGCAGGGAGTTTGGTTTTCCATACCATCTTTCCCTATGATTTGCTTGACTGTGTTTTTCGGGACCCACAGAGGTACACGCAGCCTGCATAAGTTCTGCACGTGTGTACCTGCACCCTACTCTCTTACAGACCACAGGTGAACACTAGCTAAAGAAGTAGAAGTAGCATGTAGAGTTCACACATTCTCAGGGGGTTTTCTGGAATTCTGTCTGAGTCTTGTTTGTTTACAGTCTTATCTCAGATTGTTTGTCTTTATAAATTTTTCCTTACATTGTTGTTTTGTTTTCTATTAAAAAGAGTATCCAAGCCTTTAAGGGATCCTGGTTATCAATATCAGTGGTCTCTTCCTTGCTTTAGGTTGTTTGTTTTCATTTTTTCTCAGAGTTTAGATATACACGTGGCATGTACAAGGTCATCCTGCGTGTACACACTCTTTGTATCTATCCAGCGCACGTTCGCAGCGTGTTGTTAGATTAATAGTCGCGTGCTTGTACATGACACTTTTTATTGAGGGTAAGGCAGTCATCCTTTCCCTTGATAAGAATTATTCCTCTCAGGTGTTTGAATATCTGTCTGAGCATTCTGTATCTTAGGATTAATCTTACCCTTATCCTTCTTTTTCTCATTTAAAAAGTTGTCATAAAAATAAAAGAATTGTTTAAAGGTTTTTAGACAAGTTTGAGAGTCATCTTTTTCAATTGCTAGTGTGTGATTCTTGACCTGATTCTTTGCGATCTGCGATTAGGCCAGGTTTTTTTTTCTTGGTTTTTTCTTGTTGATATTTTTCCTTTTTGCTTTATCAAGCATTTAAATAAATAAATAAAAATTTCTTTTTCATTTTCTTGTTTGGTTGAAAAGTGTGTTTCTGCATTATTAGCCAGGGAAAAGTCGTTATTTCATAAGTTTTTGCAGTTTACTTAGATCATAAGTAGCTTGTATTCAAGTGAAATTTCTTTTGAGTTTGTTGTCCAAAATCTTAGAAAAGTTAAAAATAAAAAATAATTTTTTTTTTGAAAAGTTGTTGAAATTTTGCATTAAGAAAAATTTTTGTTTCCATCTTTTTACTCATTTTTTCTTTCATATGCTACACATCATCAGTTTCACTTCCATATCCCTTGACATAAGACAAATCCATAAAATTAACGCTAAAATATAAAATTTATTAGACTTTCATGTTTATAGGGTTCACCAACTAGTTCAGGATTTAGGGCCTTGGATTAGGTTGGAGAGGAAACTCTTCAAGGCCATTTCAAATCAAGCATTAGAGTCTGAGTTAGGGAGTATTTAAGTCCAGTATCATGGAAGTTATCTGGGACCCCCCTATAACACAGGGGATAAACTCAAGGTCGCGTGTGGAAAGGTAGCGGAGATAACCCCTCCAAAGCTGGACCAATCATAGTGGAGAACACATATAAAGGGCTTGTCTTGGGAT
Organism: Picea glauca; assembly: GCA_000966675.3. Classification (NCBI taxonomy): domain Eukaryota; kingdom Viridiplantae; phylum Streptophyta; class Pinopsida; order Pinales; family Pinaceae; genus Picea; species Picea glauca. Next base: position 449,919 of record JZKD02S1643807.1, read on the forward strand.
TCTATCGTATGCATTTGCCACAGGGATTCATGGGTCTCAAATCTATTCAAGGTCCTCAGTTGTCTTCCGGACCATTTTCTCTCGATACCCTTGACAGGTTTTAGGCTCGATACCCTGCTCATTGTGGTCTACCCGACTTTCGACTGTACTCGCTTGGTGAATGTTCACGTGCTGACAACCTAGTTTCCCATGTTTTTAGGGAGTTACATGGGTGATTGCGGGGGTATACCATGGTACCTATGAAATAAATCGGGCCATGATTTGCAAAGTATACCCATAGGGTGCTTCTGTGTTCGAGTTGTACTTGCACCGGTAAGTTTCTCTAGTGTTGGTTGTTGTAACTGTTCTTCCAATTAATTTAGTGTTTTCTTGTCTTATCTTCTAGGGACTTCTTTTTTAGTGTGTGTTACTTTTGAACGTTTAGACTACCTTAGAGTGTCTTGGATATTCTCACATAGTGGAGGATCCCGAGCTCCATTGGTCATGAAGGCTTCTTGGCCTGTCGCCGATCACAATGGAGCCACCCCGGCCACCATTAAGGCGAAATCTAGACCAACAAGGGTCTTTTGAAGAAACCGGGTTACAATCCATTGTGCCCGACCAACAACCGAAGGAATCGATTGTTTTGGACCTTGAAGCACATTCTCTTGGCTCGGTTGAAACCTGAACCACTAATTTCTTGGCACCTTTCATCATACCAATCCAATTTTATGAGCGCCAGACAATGTTGTACACAACAATGGAAACAAATGTTGTTACTCCCTCTGGTAATTCTTCCATTCCCACTATGGTTGTCCCCACAAGAGATTTTTCACCTCCTAACCCACCATCGTCGGTCCGAGCCACCATGGCCTCGACCACTTCTACATCTCACAGTGGTCCAATCCCATCTTTGGCGGCGGCCACAACCCCTTTCACACCAAGTGTGACAGGCCCTCCGTTATCACACGAGATGCCTAGTTCAGGTACAAGTCATGTACTTTCTTACTCCACTTTAAAGACTTTAGGTCTGGGGGCAGGGAGCTCTAGCGCTCCTTTGCAAGGTCACATCGGGGGCACTCCTGCTCCTTTTAATGCTTTCCCTTACAGAGGAGGTCATATCCCTCCTTCGTTCCCTTCACTCGGTGGCTCGCATTAGCAGTCTGTCAGGCAACCTATATACCATAGTTTATTTGGAGCAAGGAGTTAAGGACCACCTTCACATAGTATGCCGGTAGGTTTGACACCATTTTCTTTGGCCGGAACGTTTGGCAACAACGCCTTCTCATCCGCCGCTTTCCCGACTGGGGGCAATCCCAATTTTGGACAAGCTACTCCTATGCAAGGTACTATTCCTACACAGGGGGCAAACATAGGAACTTCTTCCATAGTAGGACCTTGGAATTCAGGGCAGGGATCTGTTCTCTCGTCCAGAATGCCAATCTGGGGTAATTATTTCCACAATCAATGGAACCCTGGAAAAACTACTATCCCCATCCCCATGGGACCACCATGGGGAAATCCTTCCCAGAGTCCTTCGAATATAATGCATTCCCAACCATCTATTTCCTATTTGGGAAATCAGCCAATGATGTCTCCACATATGCAAAATACTTACGCTGGCCAAGGCCATGGTTTCTACCAGAATCTAGGCCAGCAGCCAAACGTTTTCTGGCAACTTGGTGCTAGTCAAACCCCAAGCCCCTTTTTCCCAATTTATCAGCAACAACCCAAACTACCATTCCTGGCAACTTTACACTTGCCAGATTTGACAAGGTTGTCGAATGACCCTATTTGTAACGATATGTGTTGGCCTCCTATGCCGACGAAGTTGCCTTCAGACATTCCAAAGTTTGAATCCAAGCCTAACGAAGATCCAGGAGATCATGTGACTACCTTTCATCTTTGGTGCTCATCTAACTCATTGAAAGATGAATCCGTACAACTGCGATTGTTTCAACGTACTCTCATTGGGGGTGCCACGAAATGGTACATTGAGCTTGATCGCTCAAGATACTAGTCCTTTGGTGAACTGGCGATGGCTTTCCTAAACCATTTCTAGTTACTTGTGAGATACGACGCTGGCACAGAGCTACTCGCAAATTTCGAATAGACAACAACAGACCATATCTCTGATCACATCCAAGAATGTAGATGCCGGAAGAGTTTAATCAAAGTGCCAGTCCCACTAGCATTCCTGCTTGAGTGGTTCCTTAAGTCTTTGGTCCCGCAGTTATCCAAAGATGTCACGACATCGAGAGTATTCTATGAATAAGATGGCATCATGAGGGCTCAACAATTTGAGCTCATCTATTCTCAGTCCGGTTTATTATACAACATCTTTCCAGATGCGCCACGCTCAATACTTGATAAAACTAGATAGAGAGTTGGACCACATGTTGATGGTATTGATGGTTCATCACAAACAAATCCTGTTGAGAAACTGATGTAGCAATTGTAACGATTGTTGATACAACACACAACAGCCAGCCAAACTACTGCTTTGGCTGCTCCCCCTACCAAAATGTCGAATGTACACACAGTGCAATCGACTAATCCAAAGGCCACCCAACAGCCTGAAGGAAAGAAAAAACAATGAAATAAGGGTAAGGGGGATAATAAACACACCAATAATGTTGATGGGGACAACACTGAGAGACAAAAGGCGAGGTATCCATGCAAATTGTGTGTGGAAGACCACCTGACCCATCTATGTCCTCGGCTTGAAGAAGCCCAAAAGTTTGTGATGCAGCAACAACCTACTGTGTAGACCAATCCATTTCAACATGGGAAAAATCTAACCCAAGCCTCTGTAAGCACGAAAGGGGGCAGCCAAGAACCCCCTCCACCTGTGAACAACCCCGCATCCGAAAACGTATATATGGTGAAGGGTGATACTTTTATATCGACTAGAGCGCATGACTATAGTAAACCAAGCACTTCTGAGAAGGGTAAAGAAGCTAAAATCCCATCTCTTAATCTACAGATTGAGAAGACGTTGGGTGAAACAATGACATGCATTCCCAAAGGTGCATTCAAAAAATATTCTCATAACCCAAATGCAAGGGCCGCCCAGAACTACTCTGTGGTGGAAGATTTATCACAAACCCCTTGTGCGATGTCCACTTTGGAGGTCCTCCAAAGCTGCCCTTCTCAGAGGAAAGCCTTGTTAACCTCTTTAGGATCTACCGAGACTTGTAATCAGGGTATAATCATGTTGGATACAATCGAATTAAAACCTCGTCTACCTTACCATGTATCATTTCATATAGTAGTGGCTTATCCCATAAAAAATTTTACTCAGAATATTTTCCGCACGATGGTTGATGAGGGTGCCTCGACATGCATTATGTTGTTGGCATGTTGAAAGGCCATTGGCCATCCCGTTTTGTCTCTGTCACCTACTCTCCTCACTACTTTCGATGGTCGTTCATTCCGACCACATGGTATCATTCCTCCTTTACCCGTGCAGTTAAGAGGGAAGACCGTGTGTGTCAAAGTAGAGGTCGTTGATACTCCCCTTGACTATAACCTCTTGTTAGGAAGGAGTTGGACTTATTCCATGCAAGCTGTGGTTGCTACAATTTTCCAGGTCTTGTTGTTTCCACATGAGGGCCGACTAGTGACCATCGATCAATTGTCTTTCTCCAGACCTGACCCTGCATTGGGGGAATTCACGGTCCCGATGATTGATAATAATCAACCAGGTGTCATCAACATAGGGGTTGGTTTGTGCCCATCTTTGATGGGGACCTTCGATTACCCGCCCCCTCAAGGAGATATCAAGTTTATATCCAATCACCATAAGGTTGAGATTTTTCAAGTTTCGTCATTCCGCATGACTTACTTTGATGATCCATGGATACTTCCTTCCCCATAAGCCACGATGGATGAGGCAGGGCACCCGGGTATGTCCATGACCTTGACCATCACTGAAGTAGCATACTCTTTAGTCTAGCAAGCTTCATCTAACATTGATCCAACTCCTGCACAAGAGTTAGGTCCACTTCTAGAGCCTATTTGGGCTCATGGTTCTCTTTCTAACACCTATTCGTTAAACTTACTCTTGCCCTTTGATGATGCAGTAATCAAAGCAATGACTAGTCCAGACAAACCTTGGGAAGATCTTCATCATAGATCATATTTCTTCCCAGAGTTAAGCCGAATTGAAGTAGGAGAATTCACCGTGACTATGACTGGAGATAGGTCTTGTCATACTAATCCCTTAGCTACACACAAGATCTATGCTGAGGGTAATATGACAACCATTGTTGAAATGATACCTATCAATATCTCTAGAACACCTGGTGTCATAGACAATGTTTTCGTTGGAGCATACAACTCCCCCGAGGAGATGCCAGGCATTGACCCAAAAAGAGTCTATCATGAGATAACTTTGTCGTTTTTCAAGCTCGCTTTGAGATCCGAAAGAAACATCTGGCGAGACTACATTTATGGTTTTCAATCTCATCCAGATTAATTGAGAAAAGTAACCATTATGGAGTCTTCTTTAAGCCCTTTTCAGACTTCTTAAAGATGAAAAGATTGTCGAGTGACCTTGTTTCTTCACACTCGTTCAATTGGTCCAGAAGAACATTCCTTAAACGGGTATTCTTTTAAACCGTTTTTAGACCCTCTAAACATGAAAAGATTGTCGAGCGATCTTGTGGCCTTTCACTCTCGTTAAACTGAAATTTGAAGTCATATTTGTCCAATGGTAGTTTACCCCTTTTTCGGTCTGAAAGGTATACTCTATGGAACTTCAGTTCTATAGAAGAGTACTCTCAGGTATAATTTTACCCCTTTTTCGGGCTGAGGGACTAAATTTATGAAAAAGGAACTCCCATGAAGTCCATAGTTAAGCTCTTTTCAAACTCCCTAAAATTGAAAAGATCGCCAAGTGACCTTATTCTTTCACACTCGTTAAATTGGTCCAGAAGAACATTCCTGACATAGTCCATAGTTAATCTTTTTTCAGACTCCTTAAAAATGAAAAAATAGTCGAGTGATCTTGTCCTTGTCACACTCGTTAAAATGGTTTTGAGTTGATGTCTAATTGGTGCTAGTTTACCCTTTTTTCGAACCAATTAGACTATCTTCGAAAAAGGTACCCCAATGGAGTCTCCTTTTATGTTTTTTCAGACTCTTTAAATATGAAAAACCATCGAACTTACCTTCTCTAGGCTCATTAAACTTACATCAAAGGACATTACCATTGTGTGTTTTATTAACCACGTTTGCATACCTTATACACCAGCCTTGTAACAGTTTGCTTCTGCGTTTTAACACCATTGGCCCCCGGAGGATTGTTTCCCGAGTATCATTATTTTGAACATCGGTCTTGTCCTTGTGCCTTGAACTTGTATGTTTGCAACACTCGTTCCTCATTTTCCTTTATTCTTTTTCCACAATTATTGAAAAGGACAAAAAAAATCAAATATATCCCAAAAAGAGGAAGGGGAAAGTTTTTTTTTTTTTTTTTTGGCAGCGTAATGAGTCACCCTTGGATAGTACATATGCTCGTTTGTTAATTAGACTATGGAATGTAGTATGACCTTAGGAATCTTTTTCTCGCTATATAGAGTTGTGTCCTCCACCGTTTGGTTATCCTTCCAAACATATGGAAATTTTGCGTTGCCTCCTGCTTTGTATACTTATGATTAATGCCATGTTGCCTGAGTCTCATCATTTGTCATGCTATTATCCAAGGGAAGTTTTTCACCAAGCCTGAGTCGACTCCTCTATAATATGTCTCTTGTCCTCATACCCGACCATCCTGAACATCCAATCAAGTCCTTTTTCAAAATCACTGAAGCCTTCAGTCTAATCATCAAGATTATCAAGTCCATGACCGATGAGCCATCAAAGACCTCTGGGTAGTGCAATCGTACACTCCTACCCGAGTTTTGAATATTTTGAAGTTGTTGCTTGAGCTCTGAAGATCTCATCTCCAGCCATCAGGCCAAATCAGCTTCTAGAAGATGGATACTCTATATGTATATCTTTTCAATTTCGAGATGTAGCTCCACTGTGTATTGTTTGCAACTACTATTTATATAGTTATAGGACATGGATCTACAGTGTATTTGAGTATCCATGATTCTATTTTATCTCAAGCATGGGTATTCCCACCTCGGTGAGACATTTTTTATTTTGCAGACGACACCTCCCAGTTCTTGATCCTTGGGATCGATCGTTCGACACATCAGTAAAGATTGGTAATATATTTCGGCCATCAGATTCTCTTCTGACCTCACACATTAGGGGGCATCTGTTATAACCCTAAATTGCACCACACATGCTTACCTGGCATCAGGCCATCTCATATCCCTTCTTTGCCAAAGAAATATTGAACAACTCTGTGAAAATCCTCTTTTATAAAGGCCCACGTGCCCTACTCCATTACTACACGCATGTACATGATGGCTGACCTAAGACAACCCGCGTGGACCGACAAAAGCACGAAAAAAGGAAAGTTTCCAACAGAACACAAAATCTATGGGTGAGTTAACTGAAACTCCTAGCCATGCATGGCTGAGGGTTCATCCAAAAACTTAGCTCCTTCTAGCCTATAAAAGAAGGGGTAGGGGTCCCATTTGGAAGAAGGATAAATATAGCAAAGAAACTCTGCCCATTTGCATATTCTCGTTGTCCGAACCCTTTAGATTTCCTTGTGCCAAAGGAGATACAAAGCAAAGTAGTTGGAGGGCAGTCGAAGAGGAGCCTAGGATTAGGTTCACGAAGCGGTGGCCGGTCTCAGCTTTTGCAAGTTGACTCATTCAAAGTAATAAAGAAAATTCTTTTCTCATCCCAATTCATGAACTTTTTATAGTTTGATTAGTATATGTTTGGATTTCTAACCTGTTAGTATATAAGTAGGATGCATACGTAGTTGTTTCTTGTCTTGTATGTAGGTCAGTTTTGGAAGGAGTATTGCGAACAAGTAATCGAGTACAATGGAGGATCGACATCAAACGCCCGGAACGAGGTAGGTTGATCTTTCTATGCATTTACTAAGAAAATGGGATTTAAATCTAGGGATGAAGGTAGAAAGTAGTTTTTCTTCGGTCATATCTGCATGCAAAGTCTAAACCCTATTTGCTAGTCCGTAAGGCGATTTCCCTCACAACACTAGCTCCATGATACGGTAAGGAATCCTGGCTCCCGTGACCAAAACCCCCAACAACCTGGTGCCCCGTGTTATGGTTCACCAAAACTCTAGAATCCTACTCCAAAACCAGAAAAATATGCCATAGAAATACAGACCTCCTCCTCAATAATGCTCCTCCCCCATAATTTTCATCCCCCTCTCTCGTAGGACTCTTCCCCATCATATCTCCCCCCCTCATTCACTGACTCCCTATCCTCCATTAATTACCTTATCCTCCCCATTATTACCTTATCCCCTCCTTTATTATCTTATCCTTTCCTTTATTATCTTATCCTTAACCTTTCATACGCAAAGTTTCATAATGATTAAATTAAAGTTATTAAGCCCCTTAATGCTTTACCTAAATCATTGAATGTGTTAAGTAATCAATTAATTAATTAATTAATCAATCAACAGTTATAACAATTAATAAATAAATAAAATTATTAATACTAATAATTGTTTAACTAAAACCATATTAGAAAAATTAATTATCTAATTAATTGTACTTAATAATCCCTATGCAACTATTTAACCAGGGTTGTTACATACACCCACCCTTTATGAAACTTCGTCCCGAAGTTAAGGTATCTCATGATACAAAGGAAAAGAAACATGGTTCACACATTCATAACAATTAACCGACACTATTAGTAAGTAAGCCAAGAAAACTCATACAT